>VYZS01093402.1:0-46833 GCA_013400695.1 Neodrepanis coruscans | reverse complement strand
AGTTTGATTTAAAAAAAAAACCAGTCAATATTCTGAAGTTACTTTATTTCAGTGTGATGTTTTATCACTTGCTGATACATCTTGGTGATAATTTCCCATTAGTTACAACAGTGATGGCCCCAGAAAACTTCTAGGTGTTTGAAGTTTGGGTTTCAAGGCTGCATTCCCTGTTGTGCAGCTTTGTTTTCTTTCTGTTTAAAGATGTCAGGGTGATAATGTATAAGAGGTGAAACACTTAAAATAAGTTCTTTGCTGGCTTAGCTCTGCCTGAGATCAATAGAGACCAGCAGTGTGACCAACATCCACTGCAGGTGACTTCTGAGCAGGCAGCAAATGATGACATTTATCTTTCTCTTGGTGGGAGAGAGAATTTCATGGCAGGGGCCACAGGAATTGGAATAGAAACAAAAGCTGAGGGTTTGAAGGATGGCTTGATAAACCTCCTGCAATATCTTCTCGTAATTCAGCTTTATCATGGGAGACTTTTCCCAGAAACCTTAAATATTTTGGGTGGGTGAGGAGGGAGGGGATGTGTCTGCTGCACAAACCTGCTCACAAAACCAATATTACCTGGACCTGGTCTTAATTCTAATTATTTAAAACCTCAGACCTTCCCACAGTGACTCTGAACTTGCTGACAATAAAATATATAGAGAAACTGCTTTTAGAAGCAAAAGCTTATTAACAAATGGGAATAAGTGGAAAATACTCTGTGCCATCCATAGATCTTTGGGGTTTTTTTAATTCCATGAAGTGAGGAAAGGTGGAAAGGATAAGGCAAATAGAAGTGCATAAAATATGGATGCTTGCTTTTCCCATTGTGGGGAATGCTGCACTGCCATCTGTTCCAAAAGGGAAAACACAGTTATGGAGCTAAATTCCTTGATTAATTCACTAATGGGTATTCAGAGGGGTTTTATACTATTAAAGAAAAAAAAAGGAAGCTTGAAATAATGTAATCTGAAATTAACTTTATTTTGAAAAACAGGCCTAATTCAGGAAACCCTCGTGGTTTGAAGGTGGTGAGAGGGGAGTGCAAGGTGTGCAGGTTTACAGGGGGTGTTAATGAGAAAATCAAAGTGCAGTTCCATTTTTCATGGAAAACAGGGTTTTTAGGGAAGAGTAGGATGAATTTACTGTGTGGTGAACAACAGCAAACTCATTTTTTAGTGAGTGTGTGGAAGGAAGCAATGAAAATGAACCGTGGGGTATCAAAGTGGATCTAATGGAACATCTCATTTGCTGCTCCATTTTCACTGTTTATTTTTTCTGTACAGACAAATCAGATTTTTTGAAAAGATGTACAATGTGACTTTTTTTTTTCCCCCTCCTGTAATAAATTAGAACATTCCTGTGAAAAAGTGTATTCCCAAGAACACTTGAATCACACGATGAGTGCTGGTGTCCTTGTTCCAGTGTGGGCTCAGGCTGTGGAGATAAATCACGTTTTTCTCCTCATTCCATGCTTTGTTTCTGTTGTACCACATGCAATTCTCTTTTCATATCTTTGTTTGTTTGTACTCATTCACTGGCCACCAACACCATGGCTGTCAAAAGCCCTTGGCAAGATGATTTCCATGACACTTAATGCCGCTGTTTATTTAGAGATTCCATCTTTCCATTTTTTTCCACCGAGTTTAACAGAATGTTTTGGGTTGTTACCTGCTTTCCTCCTCCTTTCCCTGTGAGATTCATGGGAGCTTTTCCCTCAGACACTGCTGCTTTTAGAGTCACCCTGGGGGTGCTGCAGGGCCAGCCTGCTGTNAACTCATTTTTTAGTGAGTGTGTGGAAGGAAGCAATGAAAATGAACCGTGGGGTATCAAAGTGGATCTAATGGAACATCTCATTTGCTGCTCCATTTTCACTGTTTATTTTTTCTGTACAGACAAATCAGATTTTTTGAAAAGATGTACAATGTGACTTTTTTTTTTCCCCCTCCTGTAATAAATTAGAACATTCCTGTGAAAAAGCGTATTCCCAAGAACACTTGAATCACACGATGAGTGCTGGTGTCCTTGTTCCAGTGTGGGCTCAGGCTGTGGAGATAAATCACGTTTTTCTCCTCATTCCATGCTTTGTTTCTGTTGTACCACATGCAATTCTCTTTTCATATCTTTGTTTGTTTGTACTCATTCACTGGCCACCAACACCATGGCTGTCAAAAGCCCTTGGCAAGATGATTTCCATGACACTTAATGCCGCTGTTTATTTAGAGATTCCATCTTTCCATTTTTTTCCACCGAGTTTAACAGAATGTTTTGGGTTGTTACCTGCTTTCCTCCTCCTTTCCCTGTGAGATTCATGGGAGCTTTTCCCTCAGACACTGCTGCTTTTAGAGTCACCCTGGGGGTGCTGCAGGGCCAGCCTGCTGTATATATATATCTATATATATATATTTATATATTTATATTAAAGACAAAAGTGGCTGTGTAGGTTTTCACTGCCTAAACTGGGGGTTCTCAGGTGGGATCCCTCCCTCTCCTCCCAGGGGAGATGTGCTGGACTCTCCGTGGTAGGTCAGCGTTCTTCCGATTAATGATCTCCCTCTGTCTTTCTTGTCGCCTTTCCTGTCCTCTGTCTCGACTAATACACACTCTCTGTCACCAACTGTGACCTGCTCTTTTGTGTTCCCCGTGTGACTGTGCCTCCTGGTTCCCTGTGCCCCCTTGTCTCCCGGTGTTGGTCGTCATGTGCATCCTCCAGGCTAGCGTTGGATGACGCCATTCGACACAAGCAGCTCAACATATCATCCCGTTTTTCACCCAGGGTGGCAGGGGAGAATGATTTCCTTCAGACTGTTATAAACAAAGTGATTGCTGCTAAAGAAGTCAACCACAAGGGGCAGGGTAGGTGCTGTTCTTTCTTTACACCTCTGTGCCTAAAAAAATGCTCGTTTGTGATGGGTGGTGGTTCAAAAAATGCTCGTGGCTTCCTTTGTGATGTGTGGTGGTGGTTTGGGGGTTTGGAATAAGGTCACTGCCTTCCCTTGTTTTGGAACAGAAGATGTGTTGGTGTGGTTTGCTCCTCTGTTCCACACCCTTCAGGGCTCCTCCTGATACCCCCCCAGACCTTTCCCACCTGCCCTGTGCTGCCTCTGCAGGTTGGAGCTTTGTTCATCTCTTGGACACGTTTGTGTTTCTGCTGGAGAGGGTCCAGCAGAGGCCACAAAGATGGTGAAGGGTCTGGAGCATCTTTCCCATGAGGAGAGATTGTGGGAGCTGGGCCTGGTTAGTCTGGAGAAGAGAAAGCTGAGAAAGGGTTTCATTAATGCATAAAAATACCTCCAAGGGGTGTCCAGAGGATGGTTCCAGACTGGTCTCACTGGTGCCCAGGGACAGGACAAGGAGAAATGGCCATGAACTGAAACACAAGAGGTTCCACCTCAACATGAGGAAGAACTTCTTTCCATGGGGGGTGGCAGAGCACTGGAGTAGCTGCCCATGGAGAGCATGGACTCCCTCCCTCTGGAGACATTCCAGATCCACCTGGACATGTCACCTGCTCCAAGTGGCCCTGCCTTGATCTCCAGAGGTCCCTTCCAGCCCCAACCATTCTCTGACTCTCTACTGGAAATGGGCACTCAGGAATTGCCCTTGAGCTGTAGATTTTGGCCTCCTCATGCTGAAGGGAGGGGTATCTTCTCTTCCTTCTCTGCCTTTGCCTAATATTTTCTGCTGTGCAGCTGCACTTGCAGCATTTGGGTTCCTCCCAGGAAGAGCAGGGCACTGTTCCTGCAGCCCTGCAGCCCCCTGAGCTTTGCAGGTGGTGAGGATGGAAAATAATACCTTTTTCCTGATTTTTTGCTAATTAATAGGGGACACAAATCAACATAAACCTTCTTTTTAGATTATCCTTCAGAGAAAAAATTATATCTGCTTTCCCCCCCCCGTGTTCACCAGTGTGTATCAGAGAGGGGGAAACATTTCAGCTCCTGGGATTCATTTCAGATTCTTTTTTCCCTGGAAAAAAAAAAAGGTGCCCAAGCAAAGAGGAGAAGATAAAGAGCTGTTCCTTAGGCAGTCAGTGCAGGTACAGTTGCTGCTCAGTGAAAAAGCAGCTGTCAGAACCATCTCTGGCAACAAGTCAGCACAGAGCCCTTTATAGAGATCCTGTGGAAAAGACAAGGGAGCTGCCAACTGTATCCAAACTGAGGGGACACTTAATTTTGTAACAGGATAACCCCCAATTTGTTTCATCAGTGAACATTTTTGGGGTGTCTTTTCATGGGTTTTAATTTTGGGAGTTTCCTCTGCAAATTGCTGCTGTGATTATTTCGTGCTTAAACTTGATTGCCAGTCACTTTACCAAGTGGAAGATGTTTTTGGGGTTGGGTTTCTTGTTGATTTTTATGGGTTTTTTTCCACTTTGGCATCTTGTTTTTTTTTCCTGTACCAAGTGTGCCTGATGTTAGTTGGCAAAGCAGCAGCTCTTTAGTGGCTGCTTCTGCTTCTAAATAGAAAAATATCAGCTGTGTAAACCTGATGCAGTAAAAAGAACTTATGAGGGTGATGATAAACTATTTTGGGATGGGGATTTGCTGATATTCTTTGGCTGGAGTGCTTTATATTTTCATGCAAACCATCACTGTCCCTTCTCTTTTTCCCTGTGGGAGATATTTCACTAGAAAGAACACAATCAGACATACTTGAGTGTGCTCTGCTCCTGTTTTTGCTGAAAGTGGTGGGATTTTTAAGTGTTTTTTTTTCTAATTGAAGACCCAATACTTCTAAATGCATCTTAATTATTTGAATCTTCTTCCATCTTTCAGTTTGTGAAAAGAAACCTTTAGGAATAAACCCCAGCACTTTGATAATTGTGGCTTTTTTGTGGGTTTTTTTTTTGACACCACAGGTTTGTGGGTGACTTTGAAACTTCTTCCAGGAGATATCCATCAGATTAGGAAGGAGTTTCCACACTTAGTGGACAGATCAACAGCAGTGGCTCGAAAAATGGGCTTTCCTGAGATCATTATGCCTGGTAAGACATGGTGGGAATTCCTGCAGCTGCTTGAAATGTCTTGACAGAAGGTTTTGGGGGGGAAAAGTCAAGATGAATTGAAGGTATGGCATACACAGGAAAAAAAGGATCACGAGGGGATTTTGTGTCATTTCAAATGAATGTGAAATACTTTGGTAATACCTGCCACGTGTGCTGCATCAATAAGTTAAACTGCCACTCCCTCCAAAAAGAAATGAAATCCCAGGGGCAGTAAAAATTCTCCTTTTTTTTCTCTGGTGAAGAAAACATACACAAAGTTCACCCTTTATATTACCCCCACATGTAAAACTTCTCTCTTGTGATGAATCCAAACCAGGACCAATTTCAGGGGACCAGGCTTGATTTGGAGATCACATCTCTTAGGGTTTGTGCCAGATTTGGAGATGATGTGTTTGACAGAAAGCTCTGTCATCTTTTTTTTTAAGGTGTGCACTCCATGGATGTTTAATTCATGTTTTTACCAAAAAAACCCTCACAAAACACACCATGGTGCTGCTCACCATAAAAACTGCCCTAAGCAGGAGCCCCTCTCACTGCCCCTTTCAGTTGCTGGGCTCTGGAGGATCCCTGAGATGGTTCCCAAGCCCATCCCAGTGCCAGGTGTCCCTGTGGATGCTGACAGATGTGTCTGCCAGATGTTTCACTCTCGATCCCGTATGGTGTGAGTGCCTCAGCACCTTGTTTGGATCACACAAACCGTCTGCCTCAGGAAATTGCTGGAAATCTCTTGTTCCCCCGGTGGATTTTCAAAATTCCAATTGAATTGGGGTGTAGCTGAAGAGCATTTTAAGACACAGAGCTGAAAACAACCCTCCCCTGCAAGCCCCAAACCACTTCCCAATGCAACAAGTTCCTGTGAAATACTTTTTATAAATTGCAAAATCCCTGTGTATGGGCTAAATCAACAACTGTGCTGAAAGTGAGTAATGAAAGAAGCTGTGCCCAAATAAAACAAGTGGGGCTGGGGGCTGTTGTTTTGCCATGTGTAGGTTGGGTTGGGGCATTGTTTTGTGTGTCTTGGGCTCACAAATGGATGGCTTTGCTGTGAGGGTGATGAGTGACTTGGTGCTGTGCTCTGCCTTGCAGGTGATGTCAGGAATGACATCTATGTCACCCTGGTGCAGGGGGACTTTGACAAAGGCAGTAAAACAACAGCCAAGAATGTGGAAGTGACAGTGTCTGTTTATGATGAAGATGGCAAAAGATTAGAGGTATTAAAATGTTTGATGTCTGGGGGGGTTTGGTTTTGATACATGTCTCTTTTAAGCCTTTTCTCCATCTTTTTCTGTGTTTGTCAGCCTAAGTCCCAGTTATTTTCACTCCCACTTTCTCCTTTGTTGTAATTAAACCCCTCTTTGCCATAGCAGTGCATGGCCTTGGATATTAATTTCAGGAGGGTCTCTGAGCATGAGCCATTCTTACATTCTTACTTGGACAAAAAAGAGGAGTTTTAGAGACATAAACCCTTTCTCTTTTGTTTGTGCTCTGCAGAGTGTTATTTTTCCTGGGGCTGGTGATGAAGCCATCTCAGAGTACAAATCAGTCATCTATTACCAAGTCAAGCAGCCTCGCTGGTTTGAGACTGTAAAGGTACAAAAACTCTTCAAATAACTTCCCCTCTCCCTTATTTTGCAGTGGAAAGCCTTGAGGAACTAAACTGGGGGAATTCAGTGCTCGTGTTTAGCAGGACAAGGAATAGCTCAGCTCAGGAAGGCTTTGGCTTGTGTTACACACTGAATTTTATCTCTACCCTTGGTCAGCTGTTACAGGGGCACTCCAACATCTCTTTAGAATGGTTTGCTCTATTTCCAGGAAGCTGGGCCAGAGAAACAGGACATTGATGTTAAAACACAAGTGCCAGAGTGTTGAACTTGTCACCGATTTGGAATCTGGCTGACTGTGCTTTAAGCTTGGTCAATTTGCTGGGGTAATAACCTTTCCAGTAAAATGCCAAGCTTGATGTTGGCTTTGGAAAGGCTTTATTTCCTCTGTGTGGTCAGTGGGAGCAGGGTGTGTGTGTGTGCTGAGAGGGACTTACAGCCTCTCCCCCCTCCCTTGGTTTGTGTCCAGAGCTGCTTTTGTCGCATCCACGGGACAGCAAGTGGCTTTTGGGGAAGGGCAGAAACCCAGCTGTGGGTTCTGCAGCAGGGAGCTGGGAGTGCCAGCTGTGTTGCTGGCAGGTGTGTGGCTGAGGTTTTTGGGCTGTGCACTGACTGTCCCTCCTTCCCCAGGTGGCCATCCCCATCGAGGACGTGAACCGCAGCCACCTGAGGTTCACCTTCCGCCACCGCTCCTCGCAGGACTGTGAGTAACTCAGCCCTTCCCCTCTGGCCTCCTTGGGCCTGGCTGCTGCCAAAACCTTCCCAAAACATCCCCCCTCCATAACTGCCTTGGTGATTTTGGTGTGGGGTTGAGTTTCTTGCCTGCTTTGTGCTGTTTTTTTCCCTTTACACGTTCCTGGTTCTTCCCCGTCCACACCAGGTTTTTTATTCCCTGCCTGTTTTTTCCTCCAGGTCAAATGAAAGGGAATAAAAGGGAATTTATGACTTGGTTGCTAATGGAATAAAGCTTCCCATTAGTAACTCAAAGGGTTGTGGTCTTGTTTATCTCAGAGATAGGTGGGGAGGGAGCTGTAAAGATAGTTCACAGTGGGAATGTGGAAGAGTTTACAGTTGGCTTGGTGTCAGTAATTGGAGACTTTTTGGGACTAAGAAATTTGGTTAATAAAATATTTACTTAATTTAGGGGATGATACTTGCTAAGGAAAACAATGTGCCAAAAGGCAAAGTGCCATTAGTGTTAAAATGATGATTGTGTGCCACAAATTAGTGGAGTCAGATGTTTTTATGATGGTTTAAATATTTAGGCTTAAGTATTAAAATGAGGCCGTTCCTTAGGGCTGCAGGGCTTTCTCACAGACTCCTTGGGCTATCTCAGCTTGATTACACTTCCCTTCTGGTTTTACTTCTCAGCCTAATTTGTTGCTTTGTTCTTAGTTAACTTTTTACAACCTATTTGGAATGAGAGCAGACTGAATGCATTTCCCAGTTCATGTTGGTTATGGAATGAATCTCTTTTCATTCATTGACAGGTTATCCCTGGTGTTGAGATTTAGTTTCACTCTCTGTACAGATATGAAATAATTATGTGGTGACTTGGTTTTTGTCTTTTTTTTTTTGAAAACAGCCAAAGATAAATCTGAGAAAATATTTGCCCTGGCATTTGTGAAGCTGATGAGATATGATGGGACAACTCTGAGAGATGGAGAACATGACCTTATAGTTTACAAGGTAGGATTTTGACTTTCCATAGCTCCACTCCTGGGGATTCTGCTCTGGAATTCCACAGAAAAATGTGTTCTAGACTGTTCTGTAGATCAACTAAATAGCAAGTTGGTATCTGTGGTGGATTGAGTGTTAAAAACCATGTTTTGCTGAGGATGTTTTAACTTCCAAGGCATTTTTTTCCCAAGTTCTTTGTGGGATGGGAAAAGTTACTTCTGTAGCCCTTTAATCTCCATGTCTGGGCTCTAACCTTAGTGTTGTTAAAGACCCATTGGAGAGCTCCAAACCTAAGGAAATGCAGGATAAATGGCAAAATCTTGTGGTTCCCAAGGTTCTTAGCCAAAATCTCATGGTTCCCAAGGTTCTTAGCAGGCATTTCCTTGTGCTGTGTTTCAAACCTCCCTGCAGGCAGAAGCCAAGAAGCTGGAGGATGCCTCGACCTATCTCAGCCTGCCTTCCACCAAAATAGAGCTGGAGGAAAAGGGACACTCAGCCACAGGCAAAAGCATGCAGAACCTTGGCAGCTGCACCATCAGCAAAGACTCCTTCCAGATTTCTACTCTGGTTTGTTCCACCAAACTTACCCAGAATGGTGAGTGTTGTGTTGCTGGTTGGTGTGTTTCCAGCCTTTTCTCTGCCCCTGGGCTCTGTTTTGCTGAGAAAACAGAATAATTCCAAGTTAAATGGAAACAGGGCAGTTGTTTTCCTGTGTAGTTGAGACTTTTATACTGAAACACACTGAAAAACAGGCTCTGTGGCATTTTCTTTTCCTTGGGTGTGAAGAGTAGCACTGAGGGAGAGGCTTTCAAGAGTAGATAACATCACAGCCCTGCTCCCAAATAAGCTGTTTTGTGTTATTTCCAAGCTGCAATATCCATATCTTACACCTGAAGAAAGGCTCTGATGTTTCCTCCTGTTGTGCAGAAGGGATGTGAGCACCAGAGTGTGTTACAGGCAGGTCACTCTTGTGTTCACACATAAAAACACAGTGCCAGGAGTGGAGCTGGCACATTTTGCTCCTTTTAAAACTTGCCTTCTGCACATCTTTCCCGTGTGTTTTCTCAGCTGGCTGGGTGCATCTGAAGGCTGCTGGGAGCCACCACAGCAAAAATATTTCACATTTGCAGCCTGTGCCCTCTCAGTCATTTTTTTTTTTTTTTGTGTGTGCTTGGTTGCCATGGAGTGATCCCTTGTTCTCCTTGGGCTGTGTGGGTGGGTCATTGAGCTGGGAGTGAGTCATGGCAGGGAATGGCTCTGCCCTGACTCAGGAGAGAGAGGCTGGAGGAGCTGGGGATGGGGAGGTGGGTGGCAGTGGCCAGCAGGTTGTCCCCTTAATGAGTTTCCCAGTGCCCAGGGGGGATGGCACTGCCCTGGTCCAGCTTCCCAGGGACCTCAGAGCTGGCACTGCCCTGGTGGTGCCATCCCACATCTGGCAGGCTCAGGGCTGAGAGGGGGCTCAGCAGAACATTGGGATGTGATTTTGGGATTTCAGGGGTGGTAACTCAACAGCAACACGCTGGGGCTGGAGGAACCAGCACCTGCAATTGAGCTGTTTTTTTCCCTTTTATTGTTCTCCCCCTCAGTCTTCCCTGGTTGCTTGTTAGTAATTAAAAGTATTTCATGTTGATCAATATATTGACGTGGCCTTCACGTAACTGTTGTTAAAATTAAGTCTGAGCGTTGTTTTCAGGCTGAATTTACATAGAATTTGCTTTGAACATCTGATCTCCCTTTAGTGTTGCTGTTAATTATGTTGTCTGAGACTTTCTCAAAGTTGCCAAAGTCTTTTTCTCTTTTTTCAAAGTATTGTGACCTTATTAAACATGATCACCATGTGTCCTTAAGTTTAGAAAGGAAAAAAAAAACCCATAAAAATCATTAAATTCCTCCCTCAAGTATCAGTTTCCATCTGAAAATTGGCAGTGCTCCTCACATCTTAATTCCTGAAACTGATTTGTGGATTAATGTTCTCCTTTAACTTCCTTAAAAATAGGTAAAAATCCATGATTACCCTCATTTACCAAAATGTTGAGCCAAAACACATTTTTCTCCTTTGGGTCAGCTGGAGCACTTCTTCCTTCCCTTTCTGTTAATTACCTTAGAATTGGCTTTAAGAACTTATTTCCAGTAATTCTGAAAGGATGTGAATAAACCACCTTGCTTTTTCTCTGTGGTATTTGCTGGTGCAAAGTACTTTTGTGTATCTAAACTCTAAACTTGAGTTCTCCATGAACTTTTAAGTTATTAACGTTGCTTTTCTGTAACACCTGATGTCCATTCCTTGGAAGAGTCTCCAAAATACCACATTGGTCACTGGTAAGGATTGAGCTCTTCTATTTTTTTCTGTGCACTGTGGCTTATTTTTCTCCTTCTGGGAGTTGGGCTGCACTGACATTTCCAGCTCCCATTTGGATATTCCTGTAGCATCTGCTCAGGCTGAGGGTCACACGTGGCTTTCTTGTCCCTGCTGCAGTTTGGGGACTGGTTTTTTGTTCACATCATTTCTTCTGTCAAGCTGATGCCTTGTTAGAAGCCAAGACTGGAGCCAAACTCAGTGGTGGAGAGCTGATAGAAATACACTCCTGAAGCACCTTGGATAACTCATGGAGGCATCTGAGTTTTCTTCCAGAAGGAATTTTTCTGCTCAGGTTGAGTTTCTGAGACTTGTAGGGTTTATTAAAGAGAATGGAGGACTTTGGATTGTTCAAAGCTTTAATGTAGTAAAACACTGTTTCTGTTCCTCAAGAGATGAGGAGGAGGTTTGGTTTGAGTGCTGCTCAGAGGGGGATTTATCCAAGGAGAAATCCAGTCCTTTCCACCAGGAGACATTTTATTTACTGCTTAGAATGAGAGATTTTGGGAAAAGCAAAGCAGCTGCTTTGGGTCTCTGCAGATAACTTCCAGAATATACCTTGGTAAACACTGTGCTGAATCAAAAGAGGTGAGGGGGTATCAGCTGAGAGGAACTGCCTGTTTGGAGAGTTCCTTTGGGCAGAATTCCCCTACTAGGACCCCCTTTGGGGGGTGGGAAATGTGCAGCAGTGATCCAGGGGCTAAAGTGGAGGTGGGCAGTCTTTAAATTAAAAACATAGAATCATTGAGGTTGGAAAAGATCTCTCAGATTATCAGGTTCAGCCTTTCACTGAAGGCTTCCACTGAGCAGGATTTGCTGCTTGTTTTGTGCCAAGAGCAGCCTTTTCATGGATTTTTTCCAGGATGGGGGTTTGGGGTGTGAGTTCAGCTCAGCAAATGCTGGGCTGGGTTTGTCTTGCTGGAGCTCCAGTGGGGGGGTTAATATTGATATTATTTCCCTTTGCAGGGCAACCCCAACTATGAGCTCCTCTTGAGTTTCCCCCTAAGGGAAACTGTAAAATGACTAACAGGGCTTGGCTTCTGCATTCCCTCATTTCTCAGGGAATGCTGGAATGTCACAGTCTTAATAAAGGGGATATTTGCATGATCTGCACCCTGAGTGTCCATCCCTTGAGAGCAGCCCAGGAATTTGGGCACTGTGAGGTGCTTTTCCACTGAACTCATTTACTTTGCAGCTGTTTTTTTCTTGCATTGTGCCTTATTTTCTTTTCAGCTTATTCAGGAGCTGCAAACATTAATGCTGGGAGAGTCAGTGCCCTGTAGATACCAGTGTGTTGGTGGCTGACTAATTTCATTTTGGCAGCTTTTTCTAAAGAACACAACAGTTGTGTACACCAAATTAAAACCCAGGGAGCAGCCTTCCCTTGGCCTAGATTTTCCTGCTGATATTTCCAAAGCTGGCTGCTGCTGCCCTGAAAGCCTTTTCAGGGTTCTGTCATGGTAGAAGGATTGTCAGGGTTTTCTGCAGTGTCAGAGCACAAAGATGTTGTTGCCCAGGGAAAAAAGGCTGAGTTAAAGGAGTGAAACTCTGTCCTGAGTGTGGTTGTGGAGTGGGAGGGGAGGTAAATGATATATCTCCTGCATGGTTTAATTGTTTTTCTTATTCCTAGTGGATCTCCTGGGCCTCCTGAAGTGGAGATCTAACACCAACCTGCTGCAGCAGAACTTGAAGCAGCTGATGAAAGTGGATGGTGGGGAAGTGGTTAAGGTAACAAGTTCATTCATTTTCCTGAATCCCATGTTTTGAGGTGTTGATATCTCTTTTTCCTTCCCTGCACTCCCCCTCTTTATCCCACATGGACATTAAGTTGTACCCAGGTATCTCAGGGGTTTGATGCCCCCTCTCCCTGCCCTCACAGAATATTTCAGAGAACTGATAAAACACTTGTAAAATGCACATCTCTGAAAATTCAGGTTGGTTATTTTAATACCCTTTGGCCAATTTTTATATACAGACACTTGAAGGCAAAAGGTGGGTTATTTTGTTTTGCAAGATTAGAACATCTCAGAGTTCTCAAATGATGATTTTAAATGTATTTGTAGTATATGGATGTGCAGTGCAATCCTACTGTGTGCTGCTCTTTTAAAAAAAAGCTCCTATTTCTTCTGGAAATATTTGTCTGAGCCAAGTTATTTCCATTTGCCAAGGCCACTGAGTGATTGTGGAGACCTACAGAGAGACAGATTCAGCTGTGGAGAAGGGCAGGCTGGGACTTCATTGGATGTGCTGCAATAAATCAAATCTAAAAGGGTGTCAAACCATGGATTGGGGACAGATGACCCTTAAGGGCCTGGAGTGTTGGTTCCTGACATCAGGGGATTTTTGTGTGGTTCACAGGAGCAGCTTGAATGTCTCAGCCTGAAGTTGCTGCAGCCTCTGATGTTCCCCTCCTGCTCAGGGCTCAGATGATATTCCCCTCTCCCTGTTGCACAGGAGTCTGAGCACAGCTGGATTCATGCACAGGACAGAAGAGGGAGTGTTTAATATTGCTCCCATCACCATTTTTGTCCCTTTTTTTAGAAGCCCACAGTTTACATTATCCATCTGTTACAGAATCCTGTCCTGCTGCAATATCCAGTTTGTGACTGTTCCTTTCTTATTCCTCCTGCTCTTTGTTTGTCCTTCATGTTTTTAAATACATGGGATACTCTATGAATATTAAAAGTATTGATGTGATAAAACATATTCATATTTTTCTCTTAGGCTCTTTCTCAAAACTGCCAGTAAAAGGCCTTTTCCTACTGGTGTTCATTTATTTCGGAGCCCAGATCAGCCCAGATCCCCATCCTGTGATTTACAGCTTCCAGACACTGTGCAAACAGTCAATGTTATCTCCCTTTGCCAGAGCTTTCAGCTCCATTTGTGCAGAGAGTCTATAGAATGGGAGGATGTAAACTAATAGTCTGGAAATGATTCCTGCTACCTGAGGAGGGTTGTCCTGCCACTTCACCCAGCACAGCCAGCTGTCCTGGGCTCTCCTGGCTCTTACATCAAGGCCTTGGCAACACATTTAGAACTTGAACTCTTGCTAATGAAGGTTGGTATGTGTTGCTTAAATGTGAAATGAAGGCTTCAGCACTCAGGACATGGTTTTTCCAGCCCCACCTTGGGATTCCAGGGGGCTCAGACAGGCAGTTTTGTGGACCTGGAAGTACAGCTTCTCTTCAAAACAAGAGAGAAATGTCTCCTGTCAAGGTTTGAAACTGTGCTTTCCTCTTTCCTTCCTGCCAGCTGGTTAAATTGCAGAATCATTTAGAATTGCAGCATCATTTAGGTTGGAAAAGACCTCTTAAGAGTCTCAGAGTTCAACCTTTAGAACATTGAGTCCAACCTTTAATGTGCTTTACTTTAGCTTTAATGGCACAAACAGGACTGTGAGAGTGTGATCTTCTTTTGTCCCCAAATCCTGTTGTTGAATTATGAGCTGGATCTCCCCCAGGATTGAATTCTGAGACCAGCTGCCAGAATTTTGGCTTTTCTGGCTTTTCACCCTCAGATATTGGAGTGTGAACTGGAGCTCCATAGTCACTTGGTTTGAGTGTGGCTTTCAGCTGCTAAATGGAGGGTAGTTCCTGACATTGGAGTGTGGGTTTAGGGGATGAGGTGAATCATGTTTGATCCAGGAGACCCTTTGCACAGATCAGCATTTTTAGAGGAGGAAGGTGAGGATCAGTCTGATTTCCCATCTCTCCCACAGGATGTGTGATGTCTCTTTGGAGCTGCAATCTCAGGAATTAATTCCCTTCTGCTTCCTGAGATGTTCTTCTCCAAATGTCTCACTTACCAGACAAAACCCATTTTTACTGGATTTTACTTCCCTGGGAGGGTGGGGAGGGACTGGAATAGAATTCCCAGAGAAGCTGTGGCTGCCCCATCCCTGGGAGTGTCCAAGGCCAGGTTGGAGCCACCTGGGACAGTGGGAGGTGTCCCTGCCCAGGGCAGGGGGTGGCACTGGATGATCCTTAAGGTCCCTTCCAACCCAAACCTTTCAGTTTAGAGCCAGATGTGCTGGAACAACCCTCCTTCCTCAGCCCAAACCCAGACTGGGGCTGTGCTCCATCCTTGCTGTGCCCTGCAGGAGCCTTTTTGTGTCAAACTGCTCAGACCCAGAAATAACTTTGACCCTGCAAGGATTCCTGGCTCTCACTGGGATGAAATCCTGGTGTCAACCAGCTTTTCTCCCTCTGCCTGGTAGCCCTGGCACTAACCTGCTTTTCCTTCCTTGTTGCAGAGATGGGGGTGCCCAGCCCAGGGGGCAGTGAGGACCTTGCTCTGTAGGTTTGGGGCAGGTTTTTGTGCTCTGCTCCTGCATGTTCATCCCCTTTGGAATTGGGACTGAGCCCTGAGGAGGGATGTGCTGTGCCCCAGAGCTGCTGGGGATGCCTGGAATTGTGTGGCATGAGGCTCAGTTGTTTGCCTGGTCTGTGCTGTGAAATGTGGAGTTTTCAGCCATGCATGATCCTGGGGACTGTGTGTGCTGCAGCTGGAGTTTGGAAATAGGTTTGGTTTGTTCCCCAGGATGAATGAAACTCCTTGGTGAGGTGTGCCAAGTGTGATTTCTGACTTTTTGTGCTGTGTTTGAGTGATAATGTGTGTATAGATAATCAACTTCACTAAAAAAGCATTGGCTGAAAAGAGAAATATCAAGATTTTCATTATTTTTGGCTAACTTTTAATCTCTGTGAAACACACAAATGACAGCAAATACATCTGTAGAAACCAGTGTGAAGTCTGGATTTATTTCTTTTTCTTTTAAAATATGAATAACTGTGTTATTTATTTGTAGTTCCTTCAAGATACACTGGATGCACTTTTTAACATCATGATGGAGAATTCAGAGAGTGACACCTTTGACACTTTGGTGTTTGATGCTTTGGTGAGTTTGCACTGGGGATGGACTGAAATTTCCAGTGGACACTGGAATGAGGAATAAATGGAACAAAAACATGCTGTAAATGATAGAATGAAGTTTACTATTGAGAAAAGATCTTGGCTCTTAATTATTGTTGAATTTAAATATTTTTTTGAGGGTTCAGCTGGACTTGATCCAGCTGTGTGGTTCATGTGTGTGAAAGGAAAGGTGAATGGCCAGAATTTTGTGAGAATAAAACAATAATGATGCTGTTCTTTCAGGTATTTATCATTGGACTGATTGCTGACAGAAAGTTTCAGCATTTTAACCCTGTCTTGGAAACCTACATTAAGAAGCATTTCAGTGCCACATTGGCCTACACGTGAGTGGGAAAATAATTGGCTTTTCCTGCTGGATAAGTCATTTATTGTCATTTAGTTAATTGTTTGTGTGGGTTAATTAGGAATGTGTCCACAGAGATTGGGAGAGGGGGAGGTTCTTGAAGAAGATTGAAAGTAGTAGGTGTTTCTTTCTGGAAATAATATTGCTAAAACTTCGATTTGCAAGGATCAAATCTTGATTGTGTTGTAGTGAAGAATGGGGTGATTTGACAATTTCAGGAATGGTTTTGTGAGGAAAACATAAGCCATTCTCACTCATACTTGAGGAAAAAAATCATGTCCCTTTAAGATGCTTCACATACATTGGGTGCATTAAATTGATATTTTACCCTGGTTTATTCACATTGCTGCCAGTTTGGGGAAGAAACAAAGTAGAACAAACAAGCAGAGGTCCCTTATTGTTGTCTTAAGTATTTCTTGGGGTCTTTGCTGGAGGAAAAATATAGGAAAGACACCTTTGCAGTGTTGGGAGGAAAACAAATCCAACCAGGAATCCTGGGGGGCACTTTGCTGTTGAACAGTCTTGACTAAGTGACCAGAGAATGTTTGAAAAAGATGATTTAAAATGGTGAAGAATCGTGGAAAACCAGAATATCCTGAGCTAGAAGGGACCTGCCAGGGTCAAAGCCCAGCCCCTGGCCCTGCACACTCATAGAATCATCCAGGTTGGGAAGAGCTCTGGGATCCAACCTCCAACTGCTGCCCAGGTTTGCTGAACTAAAAAGAGTGGCAAAACCTGAGTGAATACTTGAAATTCTGAGGCAGTTCTCTCCTCTTCCAACAAATCCCCAGGTAACCCAGTTTTCTCCCTGCCTGGTGTTGTTTTCTGTTAGTGGAATATAATGTTGGACTTGTTTCCTTGTGCTGTGGGTGTTGGGTGGTGCAGTGGGGCTGGGAGGATGGAAAGTGCAATTGCTTGTGGTTCCATTAAAAACCTTGATTTATATTCATTGGAAGGGAGGTGACTGAAATGGGATTATTTGGAAAATTGTTCCATTTTCAGGCTTGATAGGCTTCAGAATGGGCAAGGAGAGAATTTCCAACTGGTTATGTGCATTTTGGGGAGAAATAAATTTCACAAGTTCCAGCCCAGTATCCCCAGGAAAGCTGAGTAAAAAGGGGGAGCCTTGTTGAACCAAGAAACTCATGTTTTGTGTGTGTTAATTCCAACCATGTGTTTGTAGTCAGTGAAATTTAAGACACAAAATATGAGTTTCAAGTCTAATGATGTGTTTGTAGTTAATGAATTATTTTGATGATTTTGAGTATTATTAGTGGGTGCATCTTTGTAAGAATAACCCTGAATATCCTGCAGAAAAGAAGCTTTATGCCATTTTTCTTAGATGCTGAATGCTCTTACACTCTGTGCTTTTTCTTCTGCAGCAAACCCAAGACCCTCCTGAGTTGATTCCCTGCATAATTAATTCTGTAGCTTCGTTTCACATCATTTTCACTCCCTGCCTTTCCCAGCTGAGACTTCCTTGTAACTTGGCTGTGGTGTTCTTGTATTTGAACAGGAAGCTGACCAAGGTTTTAAGGACATATGTGGACAGTGCTGAGAAGGGTGGGATCACTGACCAGCTCTTCAAAGCCATGAAAGCCTTGGAGTACATCTTCAAGTTCATCGTGCGCTCCAGGATATTGTTCAACCAGTAAGTCCAAGGAATGCTGAGCCCTCCTCTCAAAAAGGGGCCAGATTTTATAATGCCACCATTCAAGTGGCTTAATCTCCTTTTTTTTTTTGGAAGTAAATCCTCAGAACTTCAAACAGATTAAACCCTGGGATTATAACCTGGGCTGAGTGTTTTTAGCAGTTTAAATCATGGTGGTTTAGGCCTCTGAACAAACACAGTTTGGGGAAACTTGTGTCACTGAGTGTGTTTTGCACCCAAAATATGAAAATATACATTCAGCCTCGCTGAGATTGAAGCCTTTTAGTGTTTGTTAGCAGTGGTAACAACCTTATTACAAGGGATTTATGTAGAGCTCTTGAGTTGCCATCTCCACCAACCTGCCTGTAATTTAGAGGCTGTAATTTATTTCTGGAGGAGTCCTGCTGTGAGATTCATAAAACACCAAATCTCATCCTGCAGGTCCTACAAATCACTTGAAAGGAGAGAAGGAAAAAAAGAAAAAAAAAAAAGTCTAATTCCCTCTTGCAGCAGATTAGATTTACAGACAATGTGACCCTCCAGGACTGGCCATGGGATTTCCTGGTGCCAAGCACTAATTCACAGCTCTTTAGTGGTGGGAAGACACAGCTCTCAGTGCCAAGGGATTAATCAGCAGAATTGCTTGATGACACTGGGATTTGTGCTGCTGGAAGAGTTCAGCCCTGCCTGGGCTGTGGGATTTGGAGTGGTTAAAATGCAGGAGTGGGCTGGAATATTTGGGCTTTGCTGAGAAATCACAGGCTGGATCCTTGGTTAAAAAACATGGCATGTTTTAAACTGCAGCAATAGGGTGGTGGAGTGAATGTCTGGAGCATTTGAGGAACATAATTGCAGGCAAGTTTTACTTGTGGATAAATAGTTGGAAGTCTTGTTCATGTAGTTAAAGCCTGGTGGCAAATCTGTTCAATTTATCAAGGTTTATAAAGGCAAAATATTACAAGTGGCCTTTAGGAATATCTTCATTTGATTTCCTCAGCAGTGGTTGTGGTGTCTTTACACCAACCTTAAAATGCTGGAAGGGCCAACTTGGTAATCCTGGCTCTCAGAGTTTTTGTGCATTGCAAGTGTATTAAATAAATAGATATTATTAACTGACAGTAGAAACACATTTGTGACTCCCTTGTTTATTTTTATTCCCACTTCCTTTCTGAAAGGCAAAGCATTTTGTCTGAAGCACTTTGATTTATTGGGCTGTCAAGTTTAGTTACTTTTTCTATTGGTATGAGTTTCACCTCTCTAATCTGCTCAGGGGGGACACAGAAATCCATTATTGGAATTGGGAGTTAACAAGTTATTTGTCCTGTATAACCCCCAGTTTTAGCCTAAAAGGAGAAAAGAAGTTTGCACAGCCAAACAACAGCATTTAGTGTTGGTTTTTTTCCTGTAGCTTTCATTTCCCCTGTGTCCTGGGTAAATGGCCTTTTTTAATATCAGGGACTCCCAGAGGTTTATGAGCACAACATTAAAAATGAAACACATTATCATTCAGTGTAAAGCAGCAAGAACATTGTGGACTCTCTGTTTATCCTGGGGAAAGACCTTTACCTGCTGTAACATGTGATCCACCATGATGGAGATTTAGATTGGATTTTAGGGAAAAAAAAACCTTCTCTGGGAGGGTGGGGAGGGACTGGAATAGAATTCCCAGAGAAGCTGTGGCTGCCCCATCCCTGGGAGTGTCCAAGGCCAGGTTGGAGCCACCTGGGACAGTGGGAGGTGTCCCTGCCCAGGGCAGGGGGTGGGATGGGATGAGATTTAAGGTCCCTCCAACCCAAACCACTCTGGGGTTCTGTGATCTTCAAACATGAATTAATTATACATTGATTGCACCTAAAAAGTTCCTGGGTGTGCTGCTCTTCCTGAGCTGCAGGGCCCCTTCAAAACCTTCCTGCTGGGTTTAATTCCAGAATAAAGTGGAGAAGAGAGGAGATTTGAACTCCTGTTGGGAGCTGCTCCACTGGGCCTTGGTGGAAAGGGATTGGGGAGGATCAGGGGCAGAGCCAGTGGCACCAGGGAGGGCTTTGGAAGCCCAGTTGTTGCTGGATGAGGCTCTTGGAGGCAACCAGAGCTGCCTTGGGTGAGCCTGGGGGTTTAGCTGGGGAAGGAATTATAGAACCATGGAATGGTTTGGATGGGAAGGACCTTAAAGACCCCCTAGTTCTACCCCCCTCCCATGGGCAGGGCCACCTTCCCCTGTCCCAGTTTGCTCCTCTCCAGCCTGGCCTTGAAGTCCCATCTGATGTTTGCAAACATGAATTAAATTCAGATTTAATCTGGATGTCAGAGCCCTCTTTGTTTTGCTCAGGTTAGGTCTGTATAACCTGACATGGGTGAGTCATGCACAGTGCCAGAGTGGGGAACAAGCTGTAAACTATTTATGTTGACCTACTGATCTTCTCCCCCTGCTTTCCACTGAGAATTATTTCAGCCTGCACCTGAAACAGAGAGAAATCTGCATTTCACATACTCAGGAGAGTCTCAGAACATTCATTCCTGTGCTGTGTTGAACCAGGTTTTTTGTCTTTGCTTTTCCTTGGGCATCTCTGGGCAGTTTTTCTCCCCCTGACAGAGAGAAAGGGGGGATCCCTGTGGGCAGATGAGCTCTGAAGAATCCTCCCTGAAGGCACGGGGACTGTGGATTAGTCATTCTTGTGTCAGCTCTACTGCCTGTGTGGGAAACTGAGCTTGAAACCAGTGGTGAGACACAATTTACTCCAGGGCTTCCTTCCCACAGGACAGAAAAAGAGTGTTTTTTGGCAGATAGAAGCTTGATAGGCTTTTTGTTTTTTTTTTTTTCACAGGGTTTAAGGTCACTCACTTCAGGCCACTGGTAGGTTTTAGTGGTTGCTGGCAAGTTGTGTGGATGCTTTGTGGCTTCATCATGGGAGAGCTGCTCTTGGCTCTGGTTCTGCCAGACATCTGCAGGGTGGAGGGACTGTCCCACATCTGTGTGGGCTCCTGGAATTGGGTCAGTGCTGAGGCAGCCACCACCACTTGGAGGCTGAAACAGCTGTGATGTGGCATTTTATGCAGGAAGCTTTAAAATCAAGATCTGTCTGGTCAGTCTGTCCTGCAGATGAAACTCTTGGGTCAGTGAGGAAACTTGGAGAAATGCTACAAGTGGTCATTGTCATTTTGAACAGAGCTCTTGGAAAAAGTGTTTCCATTGTGCTTATGAAGCCTTAATTCTTTTTCAGACTTTATGAAAACAAAGGAGAAGAGGAATTCAGGGAGTCTCTGCTGCAGCTCTTCAAGTCCATCAATGAGATGATGAGCAGCAACTCTGATCAGACTGTCATAGTGAAGGTGTGTTCCACATCTCCACTGGGGCTTTACTTTTGGATCCTGAACCCTTGGTGAAGTGTGTGCTTGTGTTGGTGCCCAAAAACTGGTTTTTACCCCACCATGGTTAATGCTTGGTGCTTCTGCTGAAGGCTTTGCCACTAGATAAAGAAATAACTTTATGGAATCCTGGAATCACATAAATTGGGAAAGACCTCTGAGGTTGAGTCCAACCTTTAATTGCTGCAAATACCTCACTTTTATTTTTTAAAAGAGAACGTAGTTAAGGGTAAAATGACATTTGACTTACCTTAATGTTAAGGTTATACAAGTTATTTTTAAAGCATTACTTTTAAGATGCTGCTGATGATACAGATCCTCATATTCTTATGTACTTCTTTATATCTGAGGCTGTTGCAGGACCTCAGTACAGTATCTTAAGCCCTAGTGCATATTTGAAATGGAAAATGAGTGAGTCAGACTGGAAACTTCACCTTTCAAACCTCCTCTTGTGTCCCTGTGAAACAGCATCTACTTTTGGTAGCACTGACTGGCTCCTGGAGTTGGGAATGTGCTCTCTGACCTCAAATGAGTGTTGATATCAAAGAGCAGAAGCATTGAATTCCAGGACTGGTAGATCTTTGTATCCAGAGGAGCCTGGGTACAAAAGTTAGTGGATCTTTTTCATCATGGAACAGTACAGAGGCTGTGCCACTGTGTTTGATGAGCTGCACCTTGAACTTCTCCTGGTGCTTCCAAGTGGAATTTAGAAAAAGATGCAACTCCTGAGCCAGCTGATCAGTTAAAAGCTGATCAGAGGATTGGGGGAGAATTTGGGGACAGTGTGACTCCTCCTGCTCAGGGGTGCAAAGGGAGGCAGTGGCAAAGTGCAGTGCTGGAGAGAGAGAGCTGGGAGAAGTGGAGCAGGAGAACTCCTGAGTCCAAGGCAGGAGTCCTTTGTAGCTGAGCACAGGCAGCTCTGGGGCTTGTGATGCTCTGCTGAGCACACACAGCACAAGGGGATGGAGCTGGAATAGTTCAGGCAGAGAGGCTGAGGTTGTATCATCTGACAGCAAAACAGGGATCCTGCAGCTTTCAAACAAGCTGCATTTTCCTTTCATTGGCAAAGCCTCTCTCCTCAGTGGGGATTGGGGAGTTGGGAGTGGCTCAGAGGGTGCTGTGGGGGTTTTAACACAGAGGATGTTTTCAGATGAGGAGAATGGAATGTATAAGATTTCTTATCCTGCTTCAGGAAGGCAGATAAACATGGGCTTTTTCTTATTTTAACAATTTATAACTTGGGGGAAAAAAAAATTACCCTGAAAAATGGCTCAGGTTGTGTTGGCCTGAGATGGAGAGAGGAAAACATCCTGGCAAAGGCTGGAGAGATCCCAGTGCACCTCTGCCTGTCCTGGGCTGTGTTGTTTCACATTCAGAGCTCTGCAAACTTGGGGAGAGCTCTGACAGATGAGCCAGGGTGGTGTTGAAGTGTGCTTAAGGATGCCTTTCAGAAGCCTTGACAGCCTTTCATTCATTATTCATTGTTTTCATCTCCTTTGCACTCTAATTACTCAGCTCTTAGAACACATAATTGTTAGTATTGGCTTTTTTTGCAGCTAGTGAAATTGCTTTTATTATGTCCAGGTATCCACTGAAGCCCTTCAGTTTGTGCAGGAAGGTGGGTCTGTTACAAGGAATAAAATTATTGAATAGGTCGATCAATGAGGGGGTGGTTTTTTTTTGAGGGTGAGTATGGATTCTGTAAATCCTGCTGGAGTGCTGGGAAGGTGTCACAAACCCTGTGTGAAAAGGTTTTGTCTTTTCTGCAGCTTGTTGTGACAGGGGGGTGTGGAGGGAGCAGAGGGACAGACCCCAGGGATGTTCTGGTGCAGCCTCTGAGGGGAATGGACACAGAAGCTGCAGGTGGAATCTCCTGTGGCCACTGCTGGAGAGCAAGGGCTGAGCTCCTCAAACCATTAGGGGGGCACAGGGAGAGTTCCTGAGGCCAAGGAGATGCTTCAGGGGCTGGAGCTGCTCTGGAGCCTGGCTGGGAGAGCTGGAGAAGAGAAGGATCCAGGGAGACCTTGGAGCCCCTTCCAGAGCCTAAAGGGGCTCCAGGAGATCTGGAGAGGGACTGGATGGAGGGACAGGACACAGGGAATGGCTTCAAACTGGAAAAGAGTAGATTTGGGTGGGATAATGGGAAGGAATTCCTGGCTGGGAGGGTGGGGAGGGACTGGAATAGAATTCCCAGAGAAGCTGTGGCTGCCCCAGCCCTGGAAGTGTCCAAGGCCAGGTTGGAGCCACCTGGGACAGTGGGAGGTGTCCCTGCCCAGGGCAGGGGGTGGAACAAGATGACCTGTAAGGTCCCTTCCAACTCAACCCACTCTGGGATCCTTGTGCTGCTGGAAACTCCACTGAAGTTTTGTGGGAAAACCAGGATTCCAGGCAGGGGAGTTCCCAGGCCTGTGTTGTGCAGTAAGAGCAGCAGCTTGAGCTGTAGCAGTTTTTTAGGCTTTTTTCCACTGATTTTTATATAAATTGGGGAAGCTAAAAAGGTGTATACAGAATAAATCTGTTTGGAGAGATAAGAAGTTGCAAAGACCTCCATTGAAAATGAAGGTCCAAACATCTCCTTGCAAAAACTGGGATCTCTCTGGATAGTTTATCACTGGGAAGCAGAACTACTATGGGAGAATTTCCTGGAAATATTCACACCTTTTCTCTTGGGGGTGGATAGACTGGATTTTTTTTTTCCCCATCTGTAGGAGAGGAGCCTCCAAGCTGCCACTGAATGACTGACTGCAGTCCTGTGTCCTTAATAACAATTTATCTATTCAAATATTTATGTCCTTGTGGAGGCTGAGTTGTTTTCTGACTCAAGCTCAGGTCTTCACTTCCTTAATATTTTGCATTTAAATTGCCTCTTCTTTTTGAATTTGAATTTTTCAAGGCTTTTGGGTACAACTGAAAAAAAAAAACAACCCTCAAAAGTTTCCTAAAAAGAAAAGTCCCTGAATTGTAGAAGGATTTAAGGTTGTGGAGCACAAAATCAACTTGGAGTTTGTAGCTCTGTTTTTATGGTTATCCAAAATTTATATTTATATAGGGGTGTGTGCTTATATAACATTATTTTAAATTTGGGTGGTCCTACTTCAGCTCTGTATTTTTACAGTGAACAGCTAAAATTCCAGATATTCTTGGAACATGATTTGAGCAGAGTTTTGCTGGCACTTCTGCCTCTTCTTGTACCTGTTACATGCTCAAATATGTTGAAATTAAGAAGTTGAGGTGCAGGAATGACAAAAACCCACTTTGATCCCAGGCTGTCAGCCCTGTAGTGGGATGTTCTGCAGCTGACTCAGTGCTTGAAATGCTCCTGAGGAAGAAGGGGTGGATGTAGAATTATCCTGGGCTGGAAGGTGATGCATTTCTCTCATGGGAATTCTCATGTGAGGGGGTGTTTTTTTATAATTCTTGTGACTTTTAACACATTTCTCTGTGCTTTTCCCTCCTCTAATATTGAGCATTTATTGCTGAAACCACAGAAAAGTCTTTAATTGAAGGCAGGGAACTACATTACAAGGAGGAAAACAAGAGACTGCAGGGCTTTTCCAGTGGGTTGGATACTTAATAACCATCATTAAAAATTAATTGAGTAACAAAATACAACCATGAGCTGAGATTTTTTTATGTCTCTTAAAACCTATTTGGGAAATACCTCTGGGAGGGATTTACTTGGGTTGTTTGACACTGAATTTGGTGACAGAGGTGCTGGGAGTGAGTAACTGGGATATGAGAACAGCTTTATTTTGGGGACTGGGGCAGCTCAAAAAGAGTGTTTAGGTGTTCCTTAGGGTTTGGCTGAGTTGAAATGAATGGAATCTCCCCTTAGAAATTGGTGCTTTGTGTGGAAGTGACACAAAGGATGAACATTAACATTAAAATAATGCTCAGATTGGAGTCGTGTAAAACAAATCCAGTGCTCTGGCAAACAAAGGAGTTCAGAAGAATTTCCTTTATTTGGCAGAGGCATTTTTTGTGCTTAATTTGGAGGGCAGGCGTTGCTGATGGAAATGAGTGACTTGGGAAAAACCACAGTTGGAAATGAAGTGTTTGGGCTTTTGTGGAGAACAAAGGGCTGAGAGTAAAGCCCAGACAAAACCTGGGCTGTGTTTTGTTCAGAACACACTTTGTTTAATGCTTTGCAAGTGTCCTTTGTTCCATCTGATGACAACCTTAAGGTAGAATTGCTGGGGTTTTAAACAGCTACTGCAAAGAAGCTTTTTTTATTTTTTTTTGCCTCTTTTTTGTCATTCCCTGTGTAAAGCCAAGAATGGGATCATTTCCCATTGTTACAAGGCTGTTTTCTGCACTCTTTCTTCTCATTTACCATTGACTGCTCTTACCACAATATTAATGAAGAGATTGCTCCATATTCTCAATTGTTTGATAAAAATAATTGGGGAGAACTCCTCTTGTTACCCAAAAATCCATCAGAAATGACTTAGCAAGGCTGCCTTTTCTTATTTTAATGTATTTATATCCACCTGGGGACATGAGCAAAAGGTTGCCCTCCCATCCCTTCTGTCAAGAAATTAAACCTCCTTCCCCCAAATTTTCCTGTAAAGGCAGCCCCTCCAGGTGATTTTAGCAGTTGGAATTCTTTTTGATGTCCTAATAAATAAATGAAGCTCACTCTTTTGTTTTCCAATAATTCGTGAAGGCAAGTGTCAGAGTGAAGTTGAGTTGTTTGGAGGAAAAACTCCTTTCAGAATAAAGATCTATAACTCAGGGAAACTCCTTGAACTTTCAGGTCTGGGCCATGTGCTAATTTTCCCTTTTTTGTCTCATTAATCCTGTCTGAAAATTAATTGTCAGTAAGAAAAGAGCCATGACAATGCAGGGGACTCCTCAGTGATGTTCAGAGGAGCCACTTTTGGGGAATAAAACCTGCAGTGCACTTGATTTGTTCATTCTGGAATTCTCACCATGTCTAAAGGGATTTTTTTTTTCCCCCAACTCATCTTTCCATCACTGAGTTGGTTCCTTCTTTGCCACCTCTGAAGGAGTTTAGGAAACACAATTAGCTGTGAAATCATTCTCAATCATCCTAAAGCCAGCAGGGGGAGAGGTGCTGGTGGTGGTTGGAGGAACAAGTCCCTGGGATGATAAAACCAAGGAATGACTGGCTGTGCAGAGAACTGTGGCCTGGGAAGAGAAATAAAATTCCACAACACACCCCCACAGTCAACACAACCCCGAGTGTACAAGGAGATTTAACTCAGGGAAAACATCTCCATTATTCATGCAATGCACTGTCTCACTCCTGTCTTCTCCCCTTTTTCTCCTTCCCCTTTTGCTGCTTTCTTTGGGAGCTTTGTTTCAGTGAAAAGGAAGGATTTGGTAACTTGAAAGGGATGCTGATAATTTGTCACTTGTTTCCCACAAAGGCAGAAGCCCCTTCAGGCAGGAAAATTTTTATTGCAGCCCAGCTTGAAACTATGTGTAATTATTGGCTGAGGATGTGGGGCTGATCTTTGTGTGTTCATCCCCTGTGATCTCAGGGAAATTATTGGAAAAACCTGTTTGATTCAAGATTAAGGCTCTTCACTGTTGTGGTTTTTTTCTGCTGCTGTTCAGAATATTCAAATTAAGGCATCACAGGGTAACTATAAAATGAAGATTTGGGCTGAGTGTGCTTCTTGCAGGAATGAGGGATGTGACCCTCTGTCCAGTGCTGATCAGGAGTGGGGAGTAATTAATTCCATTAAGTGGAAAGAAAAACCAGTTGAAATACAACAAAACAGAGATGAGGAAATTCAACAGATGAAAAAAAAATGCTCTTGTCTTTTTCTTGATGTTGTATGAAAAGACAACAGGGTTTTTTTTTATCTGCTGGATTTGATATTCCTCCTTCCTGTGTCCCAGTAAATGGGAATAACCAGCACTACACTAATAAAGAAATTTCCTTTCAGCTGCAGCTTCAACAGAGTAAAACCTCCAATAAAAGGATACTTGAGGAGCCTTTTGGATTAGGCAGATACAGATTAAATCATGGTTATCTTGTCACAGAATGAGGTGGGAAATTAGGAAATACACTTCCCCATTTTTCTTTTACGTTGTAAGAATGAAACTTCTAATTGGTTGGCCCATAAAGCAGATCCCAAATTTCTGCTAATCATTGTCACTCCAGGCTTTAAAAAGAGGTTGTAACCGGTGTTTTACCAGCAGCAGTTGCTGGAGGCTGTTAAAGTGTTAATTTTGACAGTGTGAGAGCTGAATGGGAGATAGGAACTGCGGGCTCCCTTTTAGGATGTGTTACTAAACATTTATTGCTCCCTGCATTGGAATGATCAGCAAATAAACCCCCAGCTCTGTGTAACTGGTCATTAGAGCCCTGAGCCATCAGAATGGCCTCGTTTGCATAATTACAGGGCCAGGCTCATTGCAGAGCCTGCCAGGAGCCCTTTGGGCAAAGGGGGGTGTTTGATGGGCAGGGCTGACCCTTGGGATGGGCTGGGAATGAACTTTGTGTCCAGCCCATGGAAAAGCTCTCCTGGGGCTGCCACCAAACAAGGGATTTCCTCCTCTCTCGAAGTATTTTCAGGGTGGGTGGAGTTTGGTTTAGAAGTGCTGGGGGTGTGGTAGGAAAGTGCAGTTGTTTGAAGAGAGAAGTGGGTTTGGAGGTGCCAGGCCTTGAGTCTCTTTTCCTTTGGCTCCTCTGCTGTCAGCAGGGTTTTGCTGGGGGTGGAAAGTACAGTCACTTGTCACATGGGATCCCTTGGAATCCCACAGGGGATTGGGTGGGAAGAGACCTTAAATCCCATCCATTCCCACCCCCTGCCCTGGGCAGGGACACCTCCCACTGTCCCAGGTGGCTCCTTGGACACTCCCAGGGATGGGGCAGCCACAGCTTCTCTGGGAATTCTATTCCAGTCCCTCCCCCCCCTCCCAGCCAGGAATTCCTTCCCAATCTCCCATCTAAATCCTGCTTAAAGCCATTCCCTGTGTCCTGTCCCTCCAGCCCTTGTCCCCAGTCCCTCTCCAGCTCTCCTGGAGCCCCTTTAGGCTCTGGAAGGGGCTCCAAGGTCTCCCTGGATCCTTCCCTTCTCCAGCTGACCATTCCCAGCTCTCCCAGCCTGTCCCCAGCCCTTGGAGCATCCCCTTGGCCCTTCTGGACTCTCTGCAGCAGCTCCACATCCTTCCTGTGCTGGGATTGACTGACATGGAATTCAGACTAGAAAAGTATTGATTAAAAAAAGGATAGTGGCTCCTTCTCCTAATTCCCAGGGCATTAGAACAGGGAGCTCACCCTGCACTCACTGATGGAAAATGGAAATGTCAGACCCACAAACAGAAATGCTCCTTGTGGGGAAGGAATTATTCCCCCTTTTAAGGCAAAAAGGGATCTGTGATCAAACCATTTGATTTTATCAATCAAGTGCAAATGAAATTGAGGTAAATCTGGCTGTTGTGGTTTATAGTTGAATTACTGTGAGGTTTTTTTCTTAGTCTGGTGCTCAGTGCCCTCAAAAACTTGGGGAACCTCAGTAAAACATGAAGGAAAAATCCCAACTTTATCCCATTGACTCAGTGATTTTTATTTGGAGTGTTACTAGAGCTCCTGGTACTGTTTTTTAATTTTTTTTACTTAGATTTACTACCAACAGTTAAAATATTAAACATCTGTTTGTATCTTCTGAGTTCTTTGCTGTGAAATGCAGTGAGAGCTGCAGGTTGAAGGGGAACTGGGAAGAGCTTTGCAGTTTCAGGAGTGGCCACCAAGGATTTTCTCCAGGGAAAAATGATCATTATGTCTTTTAGTTGAATTTTTAAGTAGTGGAGTGAAAATTAAACCCAAGCAAGCAAAGCCTGGCTGCTGAGGAGGGTGAGAAGGTGCTCTACAGAAAATGGGGATAAAGGGATTAGAAAAACCAAAAGGTTTCTGGAACATGTTGGAAGGAGCTTATAAATCTCTAATTTATAAGGTGTCAGTTGTCCCAGTTTGTGATCCTTTCATTCTTTTCTTCTTTTAAATCTGTAAAATTTCAAAGTTTAATTTCCATTGAGTTTCAGTTCAGGTGTCACAGAGAACAGTGAAACCAGAGCCGCCTCTTCATGTGTTTTCTCTTCTTGAATGTTTTATATCCCCTGAAAAAAACACTAATTTCAGTCTTTTTTAATTGTTTTTTTTTTCAGGGAGCAGCACTGAAATATTTGCCAGCAATTGTCAATGATGTGAAATTGGTGTTTGATCCCAAGGAACTCAGGTGAGAGGAGTGAATTTAAATGTATAGTGTGAATTTGAAGAGAATTTCTGGACTAAATAATAACTTTGGTCTGTGATAAAGCACTGGGAAAACAGACCAAATAAGAATTCAGGACTTGGCCTGTTTTACCCCAAACTCAGCAGTTTTTCTGTGCTGTTACAAATCCAAAATACAGTTAAATACTGAGAATATTTGAATTGAGATTGAATGAGAAGTGAAGGCTTGATAGGACAAACAAAACCCTCAGGATTTTAGGAAGGGATGCTGAATTATTGGAAAGTCTTTTCAGTGTCACATGATGAATGTGAGGTACCTTCTCATCCTAAAATGTGTGTGTTCCTGGGTTTTATTTATCTTTGTTGCTGGTATCTTGTCAGATGAATCCTCACTCCTTAATTTTTGGGGTCTGTGATCATGGATGTGATGGATGAAGCACAAACCACTAAAATTTGGAATCTAAAACCCAAACGAGTCGAATGCAGTTCACCAATTCACAAGGGAAGCCTTGTGTCCAAATAAAAAAAAAAAGGAGTTTGCTTGTCCAAAAATGTGAAATTATGAGTGTTATTTTTCACTTCTGGATGTTTTTCTGTCCTTTTCCTGTGCCCTGCGTGTGTGTGCAGCAAGCTCTTCACTGAGTTCATCCTCAACGTGCCCGTGAGNAAGGGATTCTTCTGTCAGATCAGAAGTGGTGCAAAATGCTGATAAAACAAACTTTAAAACATAGTCTTGGTGTTTTGTCTTTGTACTGGGCTTGTACCAGATCAGAAAATAATGAGTCTCTAAAAAAGGCTCTACCAGGTGTCACCACATAGTTATTGCCTTGAGAGTCCAGAAATTTGGCAGGAGCAGCTGGTCCAAACTTGATCTTCAGTTTTGAGATCTTTTCAAGTTTTTCAGCCCATAAGTGCTGGATTTATAGGAAGAAAAAGGAGGAATGCAGGTGGAGTTCTTGTTGCTGGGGCCTGGGCAGAGTGACATTATTTTCATGTTCACTCCTGTAGATTTGTGTCTCAGTGTTACTCCTTTGATTCCTTCATTCTCAGCTCACTGTAGAGTGATTTTTCCATTTTCCTGGGTGTTTCTGGGTTGCCAGGACTTGGGGGCAGAAGTCAGGACTACAAGGTGTCCTTCTGGACTCTCTTGGGTGGGAGGAAATGGAGAGAATTGAGATAAACCAAGAAACGATGGCTATAAAACACACTCCTGAGAAAGGCTGGAGGGGCACATGGTGCATTTACCATATTAATCTTTGACTTACCTTATTCAGCCAATTTAATTTTCAGGAGAAATGGAGTGTGGTTGGTTTGCTTTTTTAAAGCTGACTCTCAGACTCAGCCAGTGGCTGCTGCAGCCCCACATCACTGAGCTCAGGAGAAATTCAAATGCCTGTGTTTTAATGGGAAGGTGATTAATCTGAGCTGAGCCCGGGTCTGCTGACAGAGCTGTGCTGTTTAATGGCTGTTAGATCTTATCAGGAGGCTCCTAACAGGGGTTTTCCTGTCACTGCCTGTTAAGAACCTCTTAAATCTCAGGTGCTTCAGTTGGGTTGTGCTGGGGATTCCAGGCACGTTCAGTGCCCCGGCTGAGCTGGGATTGTCAGAGATGTGTGGGGAGGTTTTTATGTGTCAATAAAATATTATCCTAAAAGCTTCTCTTGCCACTGGTGTCACAGAATCCCACAATGGGTTGGGTTGGGAGGGACCTTAAAGATGATCCAGTCCCCCCTGCCCTGGGCAGGGACACCTCCCACTGTCCCAGGGGGCTCCAACCTGCCCTTGGACACTCCCAGGGATGGGGCAGCCACAGCTTCTCTGGGAATTCTATTCCAGTCCCTCCCCACTCTCCCAGCCAGGAATTCCTTCCCAATATCCCATCTCAATCCTGCTTAAAGCCATTCCCTGTGTCCTGTCCCTCCATCCCTTGTCCCCAGTCCCTCTCCAGCTCTCCTGGAGCCCCTTAAGGCTCTGGAAGGGGCTGTAATTTCTCCCAGGATCCTTCCCCAGCTCTCCCAGCCTTCTCTCCCAGCAGAGCAGCTCCAGCCCTTGGAGCATCCCATCCTCACTGATCATCCTGCTCATTCTCTGCAGCACCACTTGTGCTGAGAACCTTCCACAAACACTGAAATTCCCTTGCAAATAAATCAAACCCCTTCTCCACAGCCCTTTTTAAATTGAGATCCTTCTCTTTCTTGCTCTGTGGCTTGGAGTTCATTACTGGAATGTAGGTTGTCCCTCTCCTCCTTCCCATTGATTCAGTAATTTCCAGCTGATGGGGATTGCTTTTCATACAGGCAGCAAACTAATCCTGTGTCCTGTTGCAGAAATGAGATTTCCTTTTCTAAAAGCAATATATAATGCAGGGTTGTGGAACTGATGGAAGGCTGGCAAATGTATAGAAAATTTCATCAGTATTTTTCTGATGGGAAAAAAAAAAAAAAGGGCTTTAATTCTGTGCTTTGGGAGGTCAGGGAAGATTTATTTGTGTCTCCAGAGGAGTTAAAATTCTAAATAGATGAATTTGGGAAGCTTGAAGGGTTTGGGGGTGGGAGGGGTGGGTGGCTGAAACACTTGGCTGAAGGCTGATGCCTGAAGGCTGTTGAGGGCTGGATGATTCAGTGGGAAATCTGAGGAGTTTGGGGACCTTGGATGAGACTGGACCATGGTTTGGTTTGTCTTTTCTTTAAAAAAATGATGCAAAATACAGCCCTGAAATTTGTTTTATGTTTCTGTATTTATAAACATGGGTATGCAATAATTATATCAAATAATGACACACTTCCATCTGGAAGGAAATGCTGTATAAATAAGTAACATTTATCCCTACCACAATATAATAATAATATATATATAAATAACCATATAAATTTATGTGGAACAGTTTCCTGATGCCTCTTTTCAGTTTTCCATGGTTTCCAGCTTATGGTTGGGAGTGGGATGAAGTGTCAAGATACTGGTTTATGTAATTTTTGATTTGTGATTTGTCTGCTTTGTTTTGTCCTCTGGATTCTCTGCTGCTTTGTTTTCCCAGCTGATTGTCAAGTCAGCTGTGGAGCTGCTGTTGTGTGAGAAAGGGAAATCCAGGGATTTCTGCAGGAGGAAATGGAATCTCTTCAATATTAGGAGACAGCAGACAGCATTTATCAGAGTTCTTACTGGTTAATTATGATGAGAACCACAGTCTCTCCCCACAGTGGCAGCAGAGTTACTGAGCACGGGTTGAATTTTTTTGCCCACATTAATTAAATGAACCATAAAATCAAGGAATCAGTGTCCTCCAAAGGAAGTTCTTTTAAATGGACACAAAGTTTGAGCAGAGTTGCTGTGTCAGTGCTTTGGGGAGGTCTTTGCCTGGGTGCTCAGAAGTTGATGATGCCTCTTGAGCATCCTTTTGTAAAGATTGAGGTGGGATTTCCCTGACAGGAATCACAGTGGGTTGCACAGAGGTGGAATTGGTGTTTGTGGTCTGCAGTCCTGGTGGCTCACACACCAGTGTCTGACTGTCCCTTCCTCAGGGCTGGGAGGTGTCTGTGACAGGCAGGAGGATGGAGGTTCACCTTTCCTCCTCTCTGTTTCCAGCTGATCAGCTCAGTGTGTTTCAGAACAGTTCAGAGCAAAGATGGGCTAAAAAATCTGGTCTCCTTGGAGAGCACATTTCAGTAGCACTGGGTTGGTTCAAATATCACCCAAATATGGGTTGGGTTGGGAGGGACCTTTAGGATCATCCCATCCCTCCCACTGTCCCAGGTGGCTCCAACCTGCCCTTGGACACTCCCAGGGATCCAGGGGCAGCCACAGCTTCTCTGGGAATTCAATCCCAGTCTCTCCCCACCCTCCCAGCCAGGAATTCCTTCCCAATCTCCCATCTCTCCCATCCCATTCCCTGTGTCCTGTCCCTCCAGGTCATTGTAAAGAGTCTTTCTCCCTCTTTCTTGTGGCTCCATTCAGGTCCTGGAAGGCCATGATTAGGTCACTTCTTCTCTTCTCCAGGCTGATGGTGCTGGGTTTGTTTAAATATACAGATATTAGATATTAATATATCAATATTATATATATATATATAGCTATTTGTGTGTATGTAGAATTCATCCTGTATATTTAATATCATTTCCTTACCTGCCAGATGCTGAATATAATGAAATATCCTCTTGATTTTGGGCCTGGTTTTTGGCTTTCCCATTGGCAATATTTATTTCTTTTTGCCCACTTCATAGTGAGCTCTGCATCAGCATTTCTCCCTTTCAATAAAAATTCCAGTGGTCATTTAAGTGCTGAGAAATCTTCAGAAAGGTTTCACAGTGTTGGTGTTTGCAGGGTTCTCTGGATGGTTTCTGGGCTTTGGTTTTTCTTAAGGATTCACAGAATCATTTAGGCTTGAAAAAGACCTTTCAGTGTTGAGTGTTGGGTGTAGGTTGTGTCATTCCAAACCAAGCACTGTCACCAAGTAATTCCACCTGAATCCCTTCCCCACTGCTCAGATTCCAGACATTCCAGCCCAGAGGTGACAGAGCAGCAGCTCTGCTCTGTTAAATTGCTCTTTGCTCCCTCTCTGCTGGTGGGGGGGACATGAAACCTTCTCTAATCAGGGACCTTTTAGGTTTTTAAAGATTGATTCACCTTGGAACCTTTGCTGGAGCAACAGGACATTGGGCTCCTTCCTCTCCCTGTTTTTGGGGAGCTGAAGCAGCTGAACCAGGCCATTCATTCCTGTGGATAATGAGAATTAATTTGGAGCTGGTGATTCCTGTGTAAGAACAGTTTGAGTACTTGAGCAAGGAATGGATACAAGTGAGTGGCCAAAGGCTGGAGCAGTTCACAGGCAGGAGTTTTGGGGACTTCACAGTCTGGAATTTGACTTTTTCCTGATTTTTTGCTGTGTCCTGTGTAAGCACTGAAGCCCATCTGGGGTTGCTGTGTGTGTAACCTCGTGTTTTGTGTGTGCAGACTGCAGGGAAATCCTGCTGCCAACAATGACAGACCAGCTCAAGTATCACTTGGAGAGACAAGAGGATTTGGAGGCTTGTTGCCAGTTGCTGAGTAACATCCTGGAAGTGCTGTACAAGAAGGACGTGGTGAGTGTTGCACAGTTCTGCCATAATTAGCACTTGAGTGATCTTAGGGAGATGAATTAAACAGGTAACTCCTTGGATTTGGGTTTTATTTTTTAAATATCACTCCCCAAACAGTCTCTTGTAACCCTTTGAGGTGTCCAGGGATGAGGGTGTTGTGTGACATCTCCCATCCAGCACTCACTGTTTCTGAGGCACATCCAATACAGCTTTTGTGCTTTTAGATAGTGAGTAAAACAGATATTTTTAGGAGTTCAGCCTTCCTTTACATGTGTCTGGCCTCTGCCAGGTCAAAATCATTTTGTTCTGGTGCTTTCTGTTTTCCCCATGAGCATTTTGGCCAGTGTGCATTTGAGTTGAATTGCTGCTGACATGGTGCACAGAGGAGCAGCATGTACAACATCCCTTTTTTTGGCACAATAATCCCTTTTTTTTTTTGCTTTCTCTGGGCTTCAACAAACACACAAACATTGGTGCTTTGCTGGACAACTGCAGTGATTTGATGCTGCCTTAAAATTTGGGCTCTGCTGCTGCCTGAGCCTTCAGTCCTGTGTGGAATCACACACTAATTCACTTGGAAAGGTCCTCAGGGGTCAGCCTCGTGTCTGGCATCTTCTTTAACTCTCTTCTTTGGCTTTGCTCTGAGTTTTTGGGTCTTTTTTTTCAGGTGGCTCTGTGTGGCTGCTGTTTCCCAGAAGGGATTGGGTTTTTGGCAGCCTGCTTGGCTGCATTTCGGCCCTGGTGGGACCCCTCACCTGCAGCTCCCCCTTGTCCCAGGCTGATCCTGGCTGCAGGACCAGTTCCTTTGTGCTGAGGAGGGATCACTCATCAAATATTTTTCACTTCATTTGAACCTTTCCAAAACTGACATCTGTGAAGTAAAAGATGAGAGCAAAACTCATCTGGTTTTTAATCCTAATTTTGGATTTCAGCTTTTGCACAAGGTTTCTGGGCTTGTCCTTCAAAGCTGGTTGCACAAAATCTTTGATTTTGAATTCTTTTTTTTTTGAAAGAGTGGTAGATTGCTTCTAATACAGGAATATTATTTTGAAAAGTTCCTTAATGGAAGTTCTGCTTTGCTTTTCTCTTTTAATTGAGCTGTTGCAGAACAGCCCCCTCCTGGTTTGGTGATGCCTCTGGGGTTTTGATGTTGGAGAAATGACTTAGCCAAAGCAGATTAATAGGTAATAAATGTCACAGGCTTTGCTTTTCATAGAAACTGTAACAGCACATGTTAATTTTATCAGTAACATACATCAATAAAACAGACTTTCCATGAGGTTGGTTCAAGTGGGAGAGTTCATTTTCTGTCTGATCAACAGCGAGCGACGTTTGGTGTCATTTTTCAGGAGACAGGTGGGTTTCAGGGCAGCACAGCTGAGTTCCAGTGCTGCCTGTTGTATCTCTTCAATACTCATTTCCTCTGCTCCCCTCAGGGGCCCACCCAGAGGCATGTGCAGATCATCATGGAGAACCTGCTGAGGACTGTGAACAGGACAGTGATTTCCATGGGCCGCGACTCCGAGCTCATCGTAAGTGGCTGCAGAAATTCAACCCCTCTGGCACGTCCTGCCTGGGGTAGGAGTCAAATCCCAGAGCAACCAGAGCCTCCTGGGAGCTCAGGAGGCTGGAAAACAGGGGCTGCTCCTTTTGCTGTGTTGATGCAGGGGGAGAGGCTTGCAGAGGGGCAATGATGGGCCAGATTTGGGGGGTCTGTGCTCACCCAGAGGAGGGGTTATTGCTGAGGAGTGTGGAAGGAAAACCTTGGCTCTTTGGTTCTGCATTACAAGCATTTTCTGACTGGGAGAACCAAGGTGTGACACTGTTCCAAGGGCTGAAGAGCAGAGCCTGGAATGATTGTATTTTCAATCCTTAAAGGAGTGGTGCAAGTCACCCTGTTGTCTTTAAAGCCTGATGTGTGAATTTTTCAACTGTTAATTAATATTGGTCTGTTTAATGAGAAAGAATCCTGAGGCCTGCTGAGATCTAGGAGAGGAAGGAATTCTAAAAGTGGAGGCAAAGTTCAAGCAATGATAACTTTTTTAAAAGCAGTAAAATACAGGACATAATTTTTATATTCTATAAAAATGGAACTGTGTTGATATCCTAAGCCTGGCCTGTTTTCTCCTTGGAAAAATCCTTAGTGAGACCATCTTCATCCCAAACCTGATGTTGCATAATAGAGTTTATGAGCAGTGAAGGAATGTCAAGAGTTGAAGTGCTCCAGTGAAAATGTCTAATTGTTATTAATAATAATGGTGCCTTTTCTGCAGTGTTGAACTGCAGTGATTCTCCACTGGTTTCCTTTGACTTTGCACATTTGGGGTTTTTTTTGAGTTTTTGCTTCCTGAAATGTGAATTCCTAAAGAAAATCATGAATTAGTTTTGTCACATACCTTTAAAACAGAATTGCCTTGAAATAAGACCAGTTGCAGGGAGAAACACCAGATACTAAAGTGAGTAGAAATGGTACTTTCCAAGCTGATTGGACCATAATTTTGGTAGCAAGAGAATTTTTAATCCTTGTTGTTTTGGGCTGTTTTTTTCCTTTGGAGTCTCACTGGTGGTTTTTACTTGATCCATTTGCTGAGCAGAAGGTTGTGTGTGTGTATTAGATTTGTTGTAGATGTATTTATTGTATTATTAGTGGTGCAGGCAGTGGGTGCTGAGGTGTCTACTGCAGGGGGGGTTCACTGCTGCTCAGAGTTGCCTTTTTGAGGTTGGTTTTGCTCATGTCTTGAGCTGCTTGTGGTGCAGTGAGAAATCACCTTGAACAAAATCACCAAATCTTACTTACTGGAAATAAATTGAGCAAAACTTCCTTGAGCCTTTGGGAGGATGGTTTGAAACCCTCCCTTTCCTTGCCTGGGAGAAGATTGGATTCCATGTGAGGCAGCACATTCTCCTTCAGTAAATGAGGGTTGACCAGCCACGATGGTGGGTCCAAAATGGATCATCCTTCCTCCTCCTGGTCAGCAGCTTGGAATGGCCTTCATTTCCAAAGCCAAGAAAAACAGTTGAAGTTTAGAAAGGACATTTCCTGGGACAGTGGGAGGTGTCCCTGCCCATGGCAGGGGGTTGGAATGAGATGATCTTTGAAGGTTCCTTCCAGCTCTGACCAGTCTGTGGTTGTAACTCCCAAGAAATTCTCCTGAAGAACAGGGGCTTTGGAAAACAGGGATTGAGTGGTGTGTGGAGAACAGTGTGAACAGCTGTTCAGGATCCTTTGGGATGTGTGACTGGGAAGCAGAGGACAGGACAGAGCTTTGTGGCTGTGGAGTGTCTCCCAGGTCCTTTCTTTGTCCCCTCTGCACTTCAGGACAAGGATGTGGTGGGACCAGGACAGAAATGGGCAGCAGGAGAGAAAGGGGTTGGTGGTGAGATGTAGAAGGTCATGGGACACCATGGGACAGTGACAAGAGTAAATGTGGCACTGATGGGGGAAGGGAGCTCTGGCTAATTAATTAATTACTCAATCAATCAATCAAAGACAGTGGTGGAGTGTCCATCTCCTCTCTCAGCACCTCCCAGGCTGGAACCCCTTCTGGAAGGCAGTGAAAACAAGAGCAAATCTGTGTAAAATATGAATTATTGAGGGTCACAGGAGAGAGCTCTGGGGTTACAGTTATTCAGGACTTGAAGCTTTATGTAAATTATCTTTCTGTGCCTTAAAATCTGCCCAGCTCAGGGTTAATGGATTCCAAAATGTTGATGAGAACTTCATTTTCTCCCCTGGACTTCTCTGGCATAAAAATTCTTGGTTTTATTGAGCTACATATTTTCTTCTCTTTCAAAATCATTGGAAATTACATCTTGCAAACTAATTTCACAGAAAATGAAGTGGCATTTGGATGATGGCTGTGATTTTGTTCCATCACTAACACTGAAGGGGGGTTTTTTGGGTTGTTAAACCATCCCTGGAGCAGTGATGGGTAAGGAACATTCCCTATCAATATTGATGGGAACAAGCTGCAGTTCTCCCTAAAAAAATGGACAGCAAATGTCTGCAACTCCAGTGATATTAATGAACCCCAGATGGATTTGATATTTTCTGGATGCTGAAATAATATTAAGGGTGGTCATGCAGTCCCTTGGATTCTCCCAGACTGTGTCAGTTGGAATTTCAGGGGCACTGCAGTGAAATTCCAGGAGCAATTTCTAATCTGGGCTGTTCCACAGATCCTAAAGAATGGGATAATCCAACAGCAAACTCACCCCTCTTTGATTTGAAGGAGTGATTAACCTTTAAAACATGGAGTGGAGTTTCAGGGGGGGTTTTGCATCTTAAGGAAAAGCAAACACTTTGTACCCACAGGAGGATTTTCCACTTTTAATCATGACTTTTTTTAAAGTTTATCCTGATTTTTTAAACTATTTTTACAGTGGTGTTTTTTGCTGCTCACAGGAGTGGTGTTTCCTCAGGGTTCTGAAGCAAAGAATGGAGCTGTTGCTTCGTGGAAATGATGTGGACAAGGGACATAAAATCACTGCAGGGTTTATTGGGCTGAAAAAGGATTTGGAAGCAGGAGATGGGAGAAGTGCATCTGGAAAATCAGTGTATGTCAAATGCAGGGGGTGTCAGTGAATCCAGCAAAGCTACAGAGGTGCCACATCCAAAGGAAAAACTCCTTTTCCTTGTTCCCTCAGAGATTGCAGGAGGGTGAAAACAGCCTTGTCAGTCACATTTCACTACAAGCTCTCAAGAATTAGGGTTGTTTTATTTTATTTTTCCCTCTTGTGTCTGTCTGACCTGAGCCTGAGTGGATCTAAAGGCAATACAATACATTTTCCACACTTGGCAAAAACATTTTATTACAAATTACACGGGAGGGGAGCAGAGGACACCAGATGCTCTTGGGAAGCCAGACTTTTATGTAATGTTTGCTTTCCCCACTTTTAAAAAAATGTAAAAAATTAAAAATCTGCAACTCCTTAAGAAAATAGCCTGGACATGTAGAGAACACATTGGGACAACTTTCCCTTTTAGCTCTTTTTTTTTTTTTTTCCTTTTTTTCACACCAGTCTGTCATTCCCTCCCTGGGTTTTGCAGGATTCCAGAGGCTGAGGATGAGGCAGTAACCACACAAACAGGTTGGGTTGGTGGCACACACAAAAAAGGTTTCCTGGGCAAAGCTACTGAGTTGGGGACACTCAACACTTTTGGGATTGATGGCCATGGAGAGATGCTGGGTTTAATTTCTTTAAAATCCACCAGCATGGAAGGGTTCATTCATTAGTAACATTATCTTAAACCCAACAGTTTCCAGTATTATTTTTTCTTGCTCTGTCCATATCTGAGATTCCTTTCAGCTTAGGGAAAAAAAATAATTATAGTTTGGTTTGGAAATATTCAAAATTCTGGGCTGTCTTGTAAACTTTTCTATTTTTAATTAAAAACAATATAAAATACACAACCCCCTTTTTTTTTTCCACATGAAACAATGGCACTTCCTTCCTGGTCCCCAGGATCACCTTCCTCATCCTTCAGTTCCTACCAAAGGATTTCAGGGCATCATTTGTTTCTGTGCAAGAACTCGGAGCCCTCTTGAAAGTTTTGCTGCAAAAAGTGACTTTATTCCATTCAAAACCCACTGCAGTGAATTTGGGGCTGGCCACACACATCTGCTGCATTGCCATTCCCAATTTAACTCCCTTTTCTTTACTCCTTAGGGGCAAAAAAAAAGTGATTTTCCTCCAGTTTCCTTGTAGTAATGGATTGGATTCTGAGCTAAGAGGAAAAAAAAAATCAAGGAAAAAACACTCCCAAAATTTTTAGGATGTGCAAACTAATGATCACATGAGGAAATTTGTACCATAAAGCTGCTGCTGTTGTGCAATTTGAAACCCAATTTATCACCTGACACTCCAATGATCTGAAATCCTTAAAAACAAACCCCAAAACAAAGCAAAAGACACCCAGATTCCCATTCCCTGGCCACTCAGGAATTCCACAAGAGGAATTTTTTTCCACCAATGGTCATTTGAGATGCAAGTTTAATGACAGTAGCAAAGAGTTAAAGGAAAATGCTGCAGTTTATAAGACAGAGCAAAACTTTTTAAGTGCCATTTAAAAACCCCACAAAATAAAATTAGGAAAAGAAAAAAACCAAACCTGCTTCCCATCTCTCCCCTAAATGTGTGATCAGCAAGTACAATTAATAGATTGAGATATAAATTAGAGGAAGATTGGGAAACCCATCTGAGCAGCTTAGTAAATAAATAGCATTTAAAATTCCAGCTCCTTCAGGTTTCCTCAGGTGCTGCAGACTGGAAACTTCCTGGTGCCTCCTGCAAGAGTGGGAGAGGATTTTTTCCAAAAAAATAGGAAATTCTGGCCAACACCACCAATCCAGATTCTGGTTGTTCTGTTTGGGGGAAGAGCTTGGGGTTGGTTTCCTGTGCCAGAAGGTGTCATTTTTAGACCTTTTGGGGGCCAAAAGTGAAGATTGTCCCGTAGCCTTGACCTTGTGGGCTGGATGTGGTTGAAGGCGTGTCCTGATTTTTTTTTTGGGGGGGGGGGGGAAGGTTTCTCTCCTGCTGGAGATGAGCCACAAACTGGTTGTTCTGGTGATGAGGGAGGTGGTGTCAGGAATTGGTGAGAGCTTGGTTGGAGTCTCTACAGTGCATGAAGGCAGGAACACACACACACACACACACAGTCACAGCTCGGAGCTCGGCCCGCGGCCAAAATTGTGCTTTGTCCAGGATTTCTGTGCTGAAAACTGCACTCCCCAATCCAGGTGGGTCTGACAAACCACCACTGCACACATAAGGCTTGGCTGTTGGCTTTGCCTCCCCTTCCTTGCTGCTGAAAGAAAGACCAACAAACCAACCCCCCCCCCCAAAAAAAAAAAAAAGGCTTCCAACCAAGGGAGATGTTTGAGCCGGACAGGTCGGAACGTGACGCTGAAAGGGGAGGGGAGGGAAGAGTTTTGCTTTCCATCCTGGTCCAGATTGTGACCCAGCTTTTACATCCCACATTGGCCAACTGCAAACAGGAGTGGGGCAGGGTGTTCCCTGGCCCCCCCCTGGCTCTGGTGAGTCCATAGGAACAAAGGCCTTTTTGGTACAGACGGTGAGAACGGGGCATCGCCCTTGGCCAGGGACCCTCCTGGCTCTGCCATCAGCCCAGGGGGAGGCAGACAACTGCAGGGGTTTCTCAGAGAAGGCCTTGAACTCCACACAGGATGGGTTAAAGGAACCAGAGTTTCCATCTTCCGTGCTTTTTGGATTCAGTTTTGGATTTTTGCTTGGGAGTGGAGGAGTAGCTCTCCTGAGAATAAGGCAAAGGTGCGACCTGAGTTTCCTCGATGGGATGAAGTTTTCTCAAAACTGGCTGGAGTTTGTCTTCTTGCTGCTTGAAATCCAGCTCCACACTGGAAAGGGGGAAAGGAGAAGCAGTTGTTAATGGTGAGGATGGAAAGGTTTCAATTAACCCAGCAGCTCAGGGTTTAATTGGGGAGACTCAAGGAAAAATAAATGTTTAAATGAAAGGGGAAAGGTCTAAAAAAAAGGAGAAGAGAAACAGGGAACTGTAATCAAGACCAAATTACCACCTTTACTCCACCATGTGCTGCAGAACACTTGGAATTCACCTCCTGAAGGGAAGGAACCACCTGATAAAGTTCAGCAAAAGTCCTGTCAGAGGGTGGAAGGTGAATTTGGGCCCCCAGAAATGGCCTGGAACTTGCAGGTTTGGGTGGGATTTGTGCAGCCATTTTTTGCACTGAGGCTTTCCCTGTTTTATTTTCCAAATATCACAGAATATTTGGGTTGGAAGGGACTTTTAAAAGTCATCTGGTCCAACCCCACTGCAGTGGGGCCGATGGATATCAGAGGATGAATTGGAAAGGGTGGAATGGAGGGGATTTAGGCACTGGGGTTCATTTATTTCTTCCCTCCCTTTTGTTGGATATTTTAAGCATTGGGACACTGGAAATGTTCCCTGTCCACCCCCATTGCTCAGGGCTCTTGGGCTTGGCACTGCCTGCCTTCATTATTAATACAAAATTATTCTTCCTGGACTTAAATTCACTTTTAATTGGTATTAACTATGTTTTCTGAGTGATTTCTGCCATGGCTTGTTTGGTGTGAACCCCTGGAGAAATGGGGGCTTCATGTTCCCAGTGGAGCTCATCCCAAAAGAGATTTGTGAGCTTTAGTTACCACTCCTTGTGTCTGGCTAAAGGAGTGAAACCATTTTGGAGGAAAAGCTCCCAACAGAACCATCAAGGTTGGCAAAGACCTGCAGGATCACCCACAGGAGTCAGGACAAATTTTGGAGGACTTGAGTTGCCTTAGTTTGGTGCCTGGTTTAACTCTTAAACCCACCCTTTTAGCAAAAGTTCCAGCATTTCAGTGATTTGGAGAGAAATCCCTTAGGTAAGGGTTGAAATAATGAGAATATTTTACCCTCCACTATGATTTTAATGACTAAAAATCAAGAAAGAGGATTTCAAAGTTTCCAGCTCTATGCCAGCAGTGGAGAGCACTGAATTCCCAGCATCCTGCTGAATATCCCTCCTTTTAAATGAAAGAACTGTGTTGTCTGCACTGATAACTGTTCCTTGGCTGGCAAAAAGCAGTTGTTTGGAGAAGTGCAGCATTAATTTAGTGGGAAGATGGAGACACCAGTTCATTGGGAATAACCCAGCCCAGAAATGCTGTCAGTGACACAGAGGGAGAACCCTGGGATGAAGGAGATGCCTCTTTAAATCCCATTTAAACTGCAGCATTTCCTAAAGCTGCATCTCCTAAAGGAGAAATTTTGGGGGAAGAAAAAGGGCCTTTCAGCTCTGGTTCATTTTTACTTCTTTCCAGTGTTATTCTTGCAGGGGAGCTCTTAAGAGCTGCTGGAAATTGCTGTAAAAGATGGTTAGAAAAAGCTTTGCTGAACAGAGGAACTTTATACATAATCAATTCCTGTTAAAGATGGATCTCAAGAGGAAAAAAAGCACCTTGGTTCTGACAAACCCCCCTGTTCTGGCCATTTTCTGCTGCAGCAGCTCAGCCTTTCAGCTCTTTACATCCCAAGGAAATATTTTGCTTCTGAAGGGTAGAAAGAGGTTGGATGAAAAACATCCCTGTGATTTCAGCACTGAGGACTGTAAATTCTGCAGAGTAATTGATTGGTGTCTATTGAGATCAATTTATCCACCTTTGGAGGTGTTTTAGTGGGACATTCAGGCAAATGATTTGTTTGCTTGCAAACCCAGGTTTTGATTCAGACCTGTTTGTGCTGCAGTGACGAGACAATTCTTTCATTTTCTTCTCCTGATTTATTTTGTCTTAAAATTTCTTCAAAATTAAACAACTCACCCTTTAATTTTTGAAGTCTCTTTCTAAATCAGCTATAGCTCACTTGAATTTTCCTGTTTCTAATACATAAAATACTCTTCATCATCAGATGCTTTGGGTTGGAAGGGACCTTAAAGATCATCCAGGGACACCTCCCACTGTCCCAGGCTGCTCCAAGCCTTGTCCAAGCTGGTTTTAGACACTCCCAGGGATTAAACTGAGCGAGAATGATGTATTTGTAGGAATTCTGCAGCTCTTTCTGGCTCTTCCCATTGCTCAGTTTGCTTTTGTCACCTGTCACAGCCCTGCCAGTGGTGTTTTGCTCAGTGCTATTTCTGTCCCCTCAGCATCCAGAGGTGTCCTCTCCAAATGACCTTTCCCTGGAATCCCCTCTGGGCCATGTGCCTCTTTTCACTTTCAGACTTGGGCTTTGTCCCATCATAACTCCATTAATTTAATTAGCAGGACTCTCTGTTCTTCTGGCATTACACAGGGAGAGGGGGAGTTATTTGCTTTAGAAGCAGTTTTTTTCTTGGATAATACAATAATATTTTCCAAGGGATTGGCAGTTGTGAATAAGCCCCAGAGAAACAAGAGCTAAATCTGTTCTGTAAAGGCAGCAGCACAGACCTTGGCCTGACACACCTGAGCAGGACATCCTAAAGCTCCTCTGAGTCACAGGGTTGTTAAATTTGGAACACTGGGGCAGAGCATTTCTTTCCATGGTCAAGGCCTATCTCAGAATGTTCCTCCTTCTGAACAATATGAGCAGAATAAAATTCTGTGGGAAATATTCTGGGTTTCTGTGTTTTCTCCCCAAAATAACTACATATTTAGAAGGTTTACAACCAAAACTGTCCCTCCAGCCCTTGTCCCAAGTTCTCCTGGAGCCCCTTTGGGGGACCTGAGGGATTGCAGTGCTGGATTTTCTGGTGTTGGCTTTATGTTTTATTTTTAATAATTTGGCTAAATTCTGTCCCTGAGCTTATTTTGGCTAATTGAGCTGAGGGACTGAAGGCAGAGTTTGAGGAGTGGGATCCAGCAGATGGGCTGTGGGAGGGGATTGAGCAACAGGCTCAGAGATAGGGAGAGATTTGGTGATTTTCCATCCCAGTCCCACGTTGTTGTCATGAATCATTTTAACTCTGTTAGATGCTGATGATCCACTGGCACTGCAGAGTCACTGAAACACAACATTTGGCTTTGGGATCAGCTTGCTGAGGGCTTTGTCAGGGAATTCAGGATGGTTTGGGCTGAAGGGGAATTTAAAGCCCATCCAGTGCCACCCCCTGCCCTGGGCAGGGACACCTCCCACTGTCCCAGGTGGCTCCAACCTGCCCTTGGACACTCCCAGGGATGGGGCAGCCACAGCTTCTCTGGGAATTCTATTCCAGTCCCTCCCCACCCTCCCAGGGAACAATTCCTGCTCAATCTGACCCTAAATTTGCTGCTAAAACTCTCTGGGTGATGTTGGTGCCACATCTTGGAAGAACAGGACCCAGATGAGGATTAATCACTTGGAAATGACCTTGATCCACTTTTTCCAGCAGTCTCTGTTAAATTCTCTCTTTCAGCCCCAAAACCAGCCTGGGATCCAAAGCTCTGCCAGCACTAACAGGCCATTGAGATCTGTTTTTCCTACTAAATATCTCACAGTCTGGAGATAAGATGGGAAGATGTCAATTAATGAATGTGGTAGGAAAGAAAAAGGTCATGAAAATGCCTTTCCTCATCATTTCATCACCTGCTTTTGTGAGGCTGTTGCTGTCTCAGGGATTGATGCCCCATGTTCACTTTTTATGGCCATTTTTATTAATTTTCCTAATTAATCTTTAATATCTAAGTTTACAAGTGAACTCCTTCCAAAGCTTTTAACTTTTATCCCCATATTTTAACCTGCAGCTCTTGTATAAATTCTAACAATACAATTTTTGATGTGGGGTGTGAGTCCACCTTAAGATTAACATCCCCTAAAAATACAGCAGCACAAATCAAAATTTTCAAGGAGTAAAAAGCAGCCAAATTAATGGTTGATACCACTCTGAGTCATTTTTTTTTTCATTGTTGTCCTCCCAAAGCAGAAATTGGGATTTAATCTCCAAGTTTCCTTCCAGAATCCAAAGTGTCCTTGTAAAAGCTCTTGAATATTCCCTGACCTTTCCAGCTAAAGGCAAATCCAGCAGGAAAATCCTGCAGGATGCTCCTTCCTATAGAAATAATTCATCTTAAAGGCCTAAAAATAATGCACAGAATATTCAAGAGGAGGCCCAGGTTTCAGAAAATTCACACAGGAGGGTAAATGAAACAGCCCAGGCAGTTCCAGGAGCAGATAATTACAGAATAAAAGAGGCTGGGAAGCTCTGAGTCCATGTGGGTTTGGGGTGTTGCAGAATTGCTACAGACTCTGCATATCAATGCAATTTCTCCTTAACAGCAAGATTTTGCTTCATTTCAATATTTAAGTTGACTTTATCCTGGCAGAATAATCCTGATAAAGCTGATTTTCTGCCTTTAAACGTGTCAGGGGTGGATTGACATTCATTTGGAAAGGTGGAAGGAGGTGTCAGTGACCCCTGGGTCTGAACACAGTGCAGAAATAAGAACAATTTTGAGGAAAATGGAATCTCTAAATGTAGAAATTTTTCCTTTTCCTCCTGGTTTCTCCAGCAGTTTCAGGTTTTGCTGCCTTCTCTTAATGCTGTTTAATATTTGATCAGTTTGCTGCTTAGCTAAAAAAAAAAATCTTTAATACTAAGAAATGTTTATTAGAAAAAATCATGTGAAAATATATTTGTAATCTTAGGAAAAAAATTAAAATTAATGTCCACAATAACTGTCTTCCCAAAGGAATTTTTACTGCCAGTATTGATATTTTTGAGGCTAAAACCCCTTGAAAGTACAACAGGGTTTTTTGGTTGCCTTTTCCACTGTTTCTGGCTTTTATGCTTTATTCTATTAATACTTTGAAAACTCATCTTGAAAGGGGAAGAATTGAATTCCATGGATTTTTACCTTCTCTCTGAATTTTTTTTTTTAAATTTTAGAGTGTTGAAAATTGAATCATATTTAAAAAATCTCCTCAGTCCATTATGGCAAACTGAAAATTTTCTCTTTAAATTATTGATTTGTCCCATAAGAGCTTTGTCTTTATATTTTTTAAGTCTCTCCTGTGTATTAATTGGGTGAAATTGCTCCAGACTAAGAACCTCCTGGGATGTTTCATGAGGATTTTATTGCAGTTTAAAGCTGAGTTTTAATTTCTGTGCCTAAAAGAGGTTTTGCCTGAAGAGAAACTTGCCCTGAAAACATGATTTGAGGCAAATGTCCACT
>VYZS01093401.1:31806-43331 GCA_013400695.1 Neodrepanis coruscans | reverse complement strand
TGTGGTAAAACCACCACATTCTAATAAATTTCTGCCTGTGGCTTTTCCTACGTGAACCAATGAAAAGAACCCTGTACAAGCATTTCATGGTAATTGCTAGTTTTCTACCAAGAAATATGTAAGTGTTCATATAATCAAGCTGATATCTTATGAATCTAAATAGTAAGGTATTCAGCAAAGTGAAATTATGAACAGATTAATGTATTCGAAGGTTTCAGCAATTCTAGAAGTTGCTTACTATCTAAATAGACAAAGCAAAGGACCTGTGGAATATTAAATGAATCTTATAAAAAACTTAGAATTAAAAAAGAACACTAAAAATAATGTATACTTTTACATATATGAGATTTCAGTAGAGCATAAAATAACACAGGCCTAAGTCCTCTTCCCCTCATCCCAGTGAATTAAGTATGTGGTGCCTGGAAAATTGAAACCTTCTCATATGGGAAATGTTTAGAAAATACAGAGAGTCAAATTTGTAACTGCAAATTACATGCATTTTGCCAAATTTCCTCCATTATTTGATAATTCTTACTGTAGCTGTCCCTGTAAATATGACAATAAATTTTTAAACCTCTAGAGAACTGGTAAATACAGGCAGATGCACTTAACTGCTGGTGAGCAACAGAAGTCAGCCTGCAGGAAACTGTGGCACTAATGTAGCTCTTGATTAATCTCTAATTACACTTTTGTCATCTTAGCAGGGAGACAAAACTATAGCAGTTCCTAAATAGGCAGGCAGCATTTTGGCACCTAGCAACCAGCAGTTCTTTCATATTAGCTGCAGTGGACTCTGTGCTGTTATATGGAAGGTTGTTATGGATCACTGCTCTATTATTTATAGAGCAGCATTTACAGAGGCCTTCACAACAGTGTATAAATTAGCAGCTTAACAGGCCATCGCTAACTAAAAACATGGCATGAGCTGAAGCATCAAGTATGAAATTAAAATGTGACTTGGAGATAATAATGTTTGTAACACACATAGAAAGGAATGTCGATCTATTTTCCATTTAACCATTTCACAGGCAGATTACAGTACTGGTTTTAAGAATTTTCATGTGGATTTGTGTGTACCTGTCTTCATTTCTCATATGCACATGATTATATATGTGAATATATGCATGATAAATATTTTATATTGTCTTCTGACATAGCTTTTTAAATATTAGTGTAAAAGTTTGCCTATTATTTTCACAGTAGGCTGATACAACACAGAAGTGGATCATGAAGAACGGTGCTAAAAGGGATCTAGCTGCTAATTGGACAGCAGGCTGCAACAACACTACAAGTGTCTTCATGAAAGGGTCATTTTAGCTATCAATCATGCAAATAGCACTAACTCTCATCCACCTTCTGTTCTTCGGTAACTTGTCAGCCAGAAGACCAACTCCAAAGGAAGACCTCATACCTTTGTCTAGTGCCATTCAGAGTGAATAAGATTTAGAAGTGATTAATACAGTAAATGATTGCTGTCTGGCTGCAGTTGATTCCTTATTTAATCAACTAAAGAAACATATAAATTAAGGTCATCTATTAGGGATTTTGGAGTAAGAGAATAGCATTATTAACCATGGGAAAATATAAGCAGAGGAACTTTCTAAAGCTTTCATTTGCAGGCCTTCCATAATTAAATCAGTGCTTTGCAATAAAAGCATTCTGACCTAAGTCGCGGTAGCTTCTTATGCTTCTGCTAGACTGGGTTTCATTTTGTTTTCTCCTCAAACATATCATCAAAGAAAGTCCCTGCACTGTAGGAAAGACGTCACAGCCTGAGCAGACATAGCAGATTATGGAAAGGAAGGAATTCAGCTGCACTTGCTCCCTGTGTTCGTGCAGCTAGCTGGCGACAGAGTTAGAAAAGGGAGGCTGCATTGGGCACTTCCATCCACAGAAATCAATGGCAAAATTGCTTTTATCTTCAAAAGAGGAGAAAATTGTTTTCAGTTTTGTATCAAAGAACCCATTGCTAGATGGGTTACCAAGATATCTTTCTTGACTATGCCCTTAGTTGCTGGATATTTCTAGAGATTTTTTTTTTTAAAGAGCTTAGAAGTTAAATGTGAGATACCATCCCTTTTTTGACATAATGGTATTTTCTTTTCAGCTGCTAGCTTAGAAGGTCATTCCCTCTCAAGGTTAGCCTATAGATGGCACATAGAGATTACCCAGCAGTCTGTTTTGGTCCAGTGAAGCAACTCACAGTATGCTCATCGAATAAATAAAATTAATTTCTGAAAATTTGAGCTCAAAACTTCTCAGAATGCCTCAAGTTACTCCCACAGAGTTTCTCCCTGCTGTCTAGGCTGCCTGTAATCATTATTACAAACCTGAAAATCAAGGACTTAGTGCAAGCAGGTAACTCTGTGCCTCTAATAAAATGTTTTCTATTTTAAGCTAAAAAAAAACTCCAAACAAAACCCTCAAAGAAATGCAACAGACAAACAAAAAGAAAACAACACAAAGAGTGTGCATAATCTGCCCCTCATTTATTTCAAACTGACCAACTTTGTGAAGGATGTTGCTGGGGATATTCAAAGCTGTTGTTCTGTCCCCTGAACCCTTCACTGTTTGCTGACAAAGCCTTTTATGGGACTTTACACAAATTATAAGCTGACAGAGCCTTTTGTGGGACTTAATACAAAATATAAGTCACAGGATATACATAATATACGTTTGGCCTATTTAAAGACAGAATAAGAAGTTATAAACCCAAACAAGTAAATTCTGAGAGAGATTTTCATTGTTTTCATGGGTGAAACTGTAAAAGAGTAGATTGGGGAGGGATGGAGGTGTGATGCTGGTTGTTTTATTTGTTTTTGCATACAAACGATTGATATATTAGATAAAGCAAGAACATGAAGTTGATGAAAATAATTTCTTCCAAAATCTCCTAGCTACTGAAACAGAGTAGTAATCATCAAGCTATTGTCATTGTAATGCTACAAGATGACTTAATTAGCTATTTGATGTCTGTGATAATGCTCAAAGAGATGTGGTCTGAAATGAATTTGAGAAAGGAATTATGAACTGATATGGCACCAAGAGAGTAATCGATTTTCTCACTGGCTAGTGTAGTGGCTACCAATGTTTCAACAGGAAAAGCAAACCTGTTTGGAAAGCGTGCTGGTAGATGTCTGTGGCATAACATTTGCAAATTAAGCCGAACCCCATGTGAGAGAGCTCTGCTTAGATAGAAATTCCCCTCGACTTTTATCTGACTGTGGGTCTTCTTTTATGTTACTATTAACTGTAGCTATGAGAAGGAAATCTTTTTTCAGTGGACATATAATCACATTAATTGTGAATTTCTTACTTAATTTTTTAGACTTCAAGTCACACGTGTTTTAAAGCTGAATTTCTTCATGGAGGAAACTTCACTTGCAAATATGACTTTTAATTCAAAGAACGATCATACATAACCAGAATAAGGAAGGACAAAGAAAAATATTGCATAGGGTGAACTCACCAACACTTTTATTACTATGTGACTTTGCAGACGTGCATATTGTTTTTATTTAATTTTAAGTAGTCATTTCCATATCTTTAAATGTTTGAATTTTTAAAGTACTATTGTTACTCAGAATGATTAATGATTTCAGATGTTCATTTTTAAAGGAAAAGAAAGGAAAACAGAAAGCTTAAATCCATACATATTTCCAATATCATATCTTCACTCTAAACTCTGTGTTAAATTATCCATGAATTGAGTGAGAGTTACCTTTAATTACTTTTATTCTTGGAGTATAAGACTTACTTGGTAGCTGTTTCAGCAAAAGAGAGATGCATTTTTTATGCTTAGCATAGAAGAAATCAGAAAAACATTTGTAGTTAAAAAATTACCTCAAGAGAAAAACAACAAAGACATCACAAATGAAATTAAAATGATATATTTTCAATTACTTCTGATGACACAATTTCAAAGAATTTGTTTAAAGATGACACTCTGGTTTTAACAAATCACTTTTCAGTGGTATTTTTCAATGAAATGTATCTCTCTGGTGAGTAATTAAGAATAAATAAATCCATACTTGTATCAATACAAAAAATGAAGTCCTTTTATAAGTCTCCTCGATTTATTAGACATGGATATTTAAGGATCAGAAAGATCTTCTGACACTAAGGTTTAGGGTCACTAAACAGGTCACTAGAGCTTTGAACAGTAAATCTGTGCAAGACAGCTTCAGCCGATGACTTCAATCAGAAAATTTGTTTTCCAATCATTATAAATTTAATTTCATAAAATACATAGACTCAAAGAATTTATATCATATCTAAAGTAGTCTTCAGACTCTACTTATTGTTAGCATTCAATAGATTCCTCTTAATGGTACATTTTCTTGCATTTTAAATGATAGAAATGAAGTTCAAGCTTTTCTTAAAAAAAAAAAAAGACACATGCAAAGGTTTGTCTTTTGTGAATTCAGCTTAAATTATGAAAATGTCATCCCTATAAATCTGTGAAATGACATGGTTCAAAAGTGTAACATTTGTTGAAATGGATGCTAGTTCTGTATCTTTTGAAAATAACAAATAATATTCCTGTGGAATCATTCAATCATGTTAATAATATACAATTAGGAATATGTGAATTATATACAATCATGAAAAATAATTGTGATGATATTTTCTATTTACGACAGTTAAGAAGAATAGCAACCTTCTATTTTTTTTTTAATTTCTGTTTTGTAACTTTTAAGTAAATCTAAGATTTACTTAGATATATTTTATTATATCCATAAAACTTCTTAAGTAACTGATTAATCTGAAACATCCCAAAGTTTCAAACAGTGGAAATATTATTCAGAGCTTTAGATATCAGAACTGGAAAAATACAAGTAATTAAATATATTTGTATGTGTGCATTCTAAATTTGATATAATTGGTTTTATATTTCCAGTTTCTGCTTTCAGTATGTGCCCCTTTGAATAGTTATATTTTCTACTTCTATAGCATTTATAATAACAAATTCTCTCTATACAAATTCAGAACATAAATAAAATATTTTATTATACCATTTCATTTCTGCGTATATGTGCAAGTGTATACATGAGTTGTACAAAAAAATGAAGAATGTATTTGTTCTATGCTTTATGTTATTAAGAAAATTAGTTCTACTTGCAAGATCCATTAAAAAAAAAAAAAAAAAGAAAAAGGAAAAATTACCTCCAGAAGTAAAAATGAAAAAAGTTGGAATGATTTTGACTTTTTGTTTTAGAAGCTTCATATAAAACAGTATCTGATTTATGTAAAAATAAATTTTAACCAAAAAATTATGCTATTTTAGACCTCTGAGTAAAGATTCTTACATGGAAACTGGAGAATTCTGTTATAGGAAATAAGCTCTAATGTAAGTATTATCAAAAAATCATGGTGATGTAAAGACATTCAGAATGTTAAGCACGTACTGAAAAATTTTCTCTAAAGATGGAATTAGGTAACTTCCAAGCCAACTTTACTTTTCCGTTTCATGTATATTTAGACACGTTAGTTCCTTAATAAAAAAAGCTTTTAAATGTATTATGAACTTGTGTATTTTTTAGACTGAGAGTTCTTAAGACCCTAAATTTCATGATTATGTCTGATCAAATACCTAACAAACAAATATGAGCCATAAATCAGCAACTGTGACTATGGAAGTTTTTGTTATGGTATAAACAGAATTTTGCTGTGCTTATAAACTGAACACATAAATTAAAAGAAAATGATACATAAGACATATCATTATCAACAGAACCATCTTTTAGTTTGTGTTTTTCTTTTGATAACACAAATAAAATGAAAACTGTTCCATTACATTTGCAGTCATTTGCACAACAAAACAGAAATTTGACTTTGTATTCATGCAGAGCACATACAATTTTCTGTGCTGGTAAATTTTATCTGTTAAAATGAAATTTTACCCCACTTTCTCACATTAATAGGCAGAAGAATTAAACCATATGCAATGACACAGAAAATGTGAACATGTTTTAAAAAAAGGGCAAAATAATTCTTAAAAAGGAGAGTTTAGGTATCTCTCGTCACCTATACATGGTATATTCTAGGTCACTATCATATTTAAGAAGGTAGAAAGTCCTCAAAGATGTAAAGTGTAGCTTAGATATTGCACATGTTAAAAGCAAAGGGAATTCTCTCCACATTTTTAGAATTGTTTTTGACTAGTTCTAGCTTTTGAATTCACTGGAAATGGCTGTTAATGAAGAATGTCATGTTTTTCTCCATGTACCCTTTATGATAAACAAAGGCTTTAATACAGTAATAAAATATTGTCATTTACTTTTGTGACACAGAATTCGAGAAGACCTGGACCACAATGTCAGTATGTTCCTCCATAAACATGCATAAATCTGCTTGGAAGAAAAATAGACAAGAGCATTTTTTGTTGCTGAAGATTTTAATTGTGAAAGATGTCTTTAAGAATACAATTTCTGTGAATACATGTTCATGCTGTAGGTCAGTTATAAATAAAAAAAAAAAAAGGAAAAATGCAAAAGTAATAAAAAAGTGACTGCAATTTAAAATTTCAAAGCTATTTTTCTACTGATCTATTAACTTAAAAAATTCTTATAATTTTATCTCGTAAAAAGTTTAAAATTACTTAAGTGAAATGAGATATTTTTTCTGGTCAAGATGGACTGATGTTTCTGGAAAGAACTTAGAAGACATCAGTTTTATACATCATTAGTTCCTCTAACCTCGTTGGAGCTACATATACAAGCGTAAGGCTAAATTTTTGTCTGCTCACAGCCTAATTGATAACGTGCATAAGGACTACAGATGGAGTCACCTACTGTGTTTAATTTGTGTAGATATGGTTACTTGTTTCTTCTTTTCACATGCATTAAATATCTTCCAAAGGATTTATTTTACATCTGCTCCTCTATTAGCCTGCAGTCAGTGGTTTTCTTACTGCTGCAGATGAAACCTCAGAAGTGCAGCTCTAAAAGGCAATGCTGTTTTTGCAGAGAAAAAAGAAACAGATGACAACAAAACTATCACACACAAAAATGTCTCTCTTTTATCTTTCTAATCAAACCTGATTTTCATTTTTGGAAGTGTAACTCTAACATTCCACCTGGGAATACCTGGTCATTACAACTGAACCTGGCACGACAGCATGTACTTGATTGGCGTGTTGGAACTCCACGGGATAGAGCTTTGGCTGGTATAAATAAGGATTGCTACATGCAAACACGGTGGAGCTACGCTGATTTACAGGAGGTCAGAGACTAGTTCTGTGCAGTGATTTACTGCAACCAATTTGAACTCATTAGACTTACGCCAGTATAAACCTGAGGAAACCCAGTGGTGAATCAAGCCCAAAAAGAAAGAAATCTTCACATAACTACTTAACAGCTGTGGAAATATTGAAATATTGGAAAAATACCACATCTGGTGAGAATGTTGATTTATGGACTCCAGTAAACAAATTTCAACAGAAAGGGTGTCACAGAAATAAACAGGGAAACATATCCAGTACATGAACAGATCATACCAAGGACTGTATTTGTTTGCAATGTCTGAGCCAGACTAAGATTTAATGGAAGACATTTCTAGCTAACATTTTGGATTTAAAGGATATGAAAGAAATAACACAAAGCCCCTGTGGCCTGTTGACATAAAGGGCCGGGGCAAGGAGGATCCTAGTACTTGGTTCATTCAATGACTCATCATGTAACACTGGGCTCATCACTTGACCCTTTCTTGCCTCAGTGAACTCAGCTAGAGATTAGGGTGAGAAATGTAGGTTCATACTGGAAAACAGATGATTTATAACAGAGCTTCCTTGAGTAAATACATTACAAAGAAGTGGTAAATCCATACATTTTCATGTACAATCAGAAACAGTGGAGCCAATGTCTGTAACAACCTCAATTTTTCCTTCCTTCTTCAGTTTGCTTCTGGGTCTTATTGCATTTTTCTGACTATAAAACCATGCACATTCATAACAGAACAACAAATGAGGATAATATTATTACTTTCTGAATTTGTGGTCTGATAAGAGATGCAAGAGTAAAAACAGGTTCCCGCTCCTCCCATAAATCAGTTAAGGCAATGATGCCAGTTATATCTACTGAAATATCAAAAGTAAGTTTTACAAAAATTGTTTTGAACAGCTAGACCAAGCAATTTCATCTGCTGATGGTGTGTGCACATGTATGTGCTGGAGATGTAGAACAAAACCTGTTCACAGTCTGTTTTCCAAACACTAGTACATTTTGTACTTCCCAAAATAAGCGTGTGGACCACAAACAGTCCTGTAATGAAGGTCATTTTATTCAGTAAGGAACTATGTGCTCCTCATCTTGAATTGCTTACAAAAAAAAACAACCAAACAAATCCTCCTCATCAAACCTCTATGAAGATCAAAATTAAACACCAGTAAAAAGAAAGAGATTGAAAGTTTCAACAGCTTTTGTTGTCTTAATTTTATATTTTAATGGTTTGGGCAGTTCTCCTCACTACTGTTTTACTCATCAAAATCATCACAAAAGCTTTCACTATGGACAACAAAAATATACAAGTGTTCTGCCAGTGTATCAGGCAAAAGATCTAAAGATATTTTGACAGACTGTCTACATACAGGACTAATGATATAAGAAAAGTGAAATGTTGGAAAGGTTATGGAATACAGTGAAAAAACACACATCCCATAAGAATTGGGACTCTTTCAAAGTTCAAATGTCAGCCAATTAAATCCACTGTTTAAATGCTGAGACAAAAACCCACAAAGATCTCAATGCTATCTCATCAGAAGAAGGGTTTTTTTACTCCCCTGCTGGCAGCTTATAGATGCAAAAGGTCTTGATATAGAGAAGGGTGCAAGTAAAGCAGCAGCTAAGGAGTCTCAATCAGATAAAGTGACATCTGTGACAGATAGCTCTCTTACACAGGAGTCACACAAGCCTTGCTTGTCTTTCTCACGGGAATGATCCACCACTATTACAGTATCTCTAATGCAGCTACTAACATGCAGTTTTAAACTCATTCACAGTTTGAAACAAGATCACATTTACAATGAAAAGCTGAAGTCTTAAATAGCGTGGAAACTCAGTTCAGTTTTCCTTATCACTTCTCTACTATAGCTTTAATCAGGTGTTTTATTTATTAGGGGTTCAAAAAATAGTCTCAATGAATAGCCATTCATTTCTCCTGTCCCCATGTGTTTTGTACTTTTGATGCTACATAAATGCATCTACAATGTGTCTTCAGATAGAAGTTTGAAAAAAAAAATTAAAGTTAAGATAATTTGTATTTTCATTATATAAATTGCATTTTGTTGCACAAATATTGAAAATAAAAATATGTAAAATTAGGCTTTGCATGCATTAAAATGCATTTATACTACAATAGGAGGGATCAAGTTGTATTCTTAACATGTTTTCCACCTAAAATCAAATCATTATATATTTCTTTCAGGTCTGAACACAAAAAAAATAAAATGAAACAGTAATTTCAGAAAAATTTCACACGACTGTAGGATATCAGGAGAATACAACAAAGACACATGGAAATTTCAGGGAAAGGTACAGAAGAGGATACATTGTGTGGAAAGGGTTTGGGGATTTTCATATTACGTGAATAGACTTCAAGAAAAGAGAGGAAAAAAATTGCATATCAGGAAAAGGAGTAGGATGCTTACTCCAATGATGGAAAAAAATAAGCAATCTACAGTATCAGAGCAAAAGAATGTAATTATTTCTTTCTGGAAAAGCACTTTAAGCAGAAAGTCATACAAAGTCTTAAAGGCACACAGGAAAACACTCTTTCATTAAGTGAATATTAAAGGGAAATTTAATTGAGTTTCTTAGAACAATATATTTGCTGTCACATTACAAATATGAGCAAAAAAGAGGAAGAAGAGATACTAATTCTGAACATGAGTTTCCTCTTGACTCCATTTTTACTAATCTGTTGTATTCTAATTCTCTGTGTCTTCAGATATATTCTTTTTTCTTTTTCTTAATTATGAGAACTTTTTTCTTAACTGCAATAGATCACATGTACTCTAAATGTGGCCATACAAATATTAAAATAAGTGATCCATTTTTCAGACACTGTGCAAGTACATGTGTTCTTATCAGTGTCACTTACTGTGAATTTTGAGTATCAGTGAAGAAAAACCTACAATGTCTTTTAATTTAAAGTTGCCGTTTACCTGCAAAGAGCCTGAAAAAGGAAATGTTGTGGTATAAGAAAATATTACTAAAAGCGCCAATAGTATTACAGATAATGGGAAATATTTACATATTTCTGAAATTGGAATGGCACTAAATATTAATTGTAAGATTAAAAATGTCTGATCTTCACAGAAAGACATATTTATTAACAAAAGGCAGATTTCTTTTTATTCCCTGGAGCTCTTACAAATGCACAAGACACAGTCTCAGTGCATTCAGGAGCTGCTTCAAAACAGATTATTGATATTCTGACCCACAGCTCTCTTGGAGGATATTGAGTATCAGCTGCCTCAAAGGTTGGCGCCAACTTTCCTCTTCTATTCACCACAAACCAGAATTAATTGCAAATCAATCGAACAAACTACAACTGATCAGTAAACCAATTAGTAATTTTAGCTGTTCATCCTGTCTTCATTTACTAAGGGGAAAGATGTGGGATGAAGGAAAGTGATTTCTAGTTAATATTTACGATTTTTTTTTCACTCTGGTAACAAGAATGCCCTTGTAAAAACATTTCAAGCAGAGACATATGAAAGCTAGGCAATTCCAGCAGTTTCATTACATTCATCTCATGGTTCTTTGCTTCTTTTTCCTTCTTATGTTTGTTTGTTTGTTTGTTTGATTGACTGGTTGTTTTCTTTTTTTTTTTGTTNGGAATCTGCAGGGAAAAGACAAATGTTATTTGCCAGTCAGGTCTACTAATTACAGGACGTTTTTTTTGTGGGGGGGGGGGGGGTGTGTGTGGTGGTGTTGGCATGTATTACTTTGGTTAATAGGCAAAAGATCATTGTTCTCTTGTTGTTCTGGCTCTGCATTTTTTCTCAATCCATGAGTGAGAAATATAGGATTTGTGTGAATTGTCCCCTTGATTGGACAGAAATGTAGCTACAACCAAGACAGAAGGAAGTCCTATTAAACTTTGGCTGTTAATCTTGATTCACCTAGGGACATTGGAAATGTCTTATACTGTATTGATCTCTTTATTGTACATCTCCCTAGTGCCAAGAAAATGTTCTCTACAAAATAGTCAAAAGAAGCCCACCATCGGAGCTCTTACAGACCACGATCTTCATCTTTTGGTAAAACTCTGTATAATCCTGAAGGCTTAACTTCCTCATCTTCTGTGCTGTATTTAAGAAAACATTTATTCAGTGGAAGTTCTGCAAAGAGCATTTCAGAATATCTTCTGCTCCTGATTATTCAAATCTGAGCTATATATTGAGGCTAATTTGTGTTTGACATTGAAATTGAGAGATATGTGAAAAGATATAGTATGTTCTTTTGAATTTGCAGAATCAGCTAGCATTTGGCCTCTGCAAATGCTATCAAGTGAATGTGACA
>VYZS01093401.1:2481-13242 GCA_013400695.1 Neodrepanis coruscans | reverse complement strand
CCACTGGGCCCGCGCTGGCTGACCCAGCCCGGACCACCGCCGGCCTCTCCCAGTGCCGCCGCCGCCGGCTCGCCCGCTGCCGCTGGCCATCATGGCGCCATCACCCGCAGCCCCCGGTAGCTCCCAGCGCGCGCAGCGGCTCCGTTCCTGACGCGGTCTCCACGGGCGCGACAGCGCAGGACTGCGGACAGTCCCGTCGGGGAGTGGTGGGGGTCTATCCTTTCTATCCACGGGTTTATCCTTTCCAACCTACAACAACTTCCAATTCTTTTTACAATCTTTCTAATGCCTTACATAGACCACTTTCAAATTCGTACAAAGCAAGACAAGATCTCAGTGTACCATAAACATCTTAAGGGCATTGACAAATTTCTTGGTGTCAATCTAGTCATCTCAAGGAACATGGCGGAGGACTTAAGTTTCTATTGCTTTTTTGGTTGGTTTGTTTCTGATTTGTTTTGGGGGTTTTTGTGTGTGTTTTTTGGGGGTTTGTTTTGTTTTGTTTTGTTTTTGTTTTTTTGTTAGGAATGGAATATAGAGAGCACAGCAAGAAGGGCATAATTCATTGAGCAATGAAATCTTAGAGAATCTCCCTGCTTAAGAATCTGTCACATATTTTTAAATGACAGAAATAATCCAACAATAATAAGCCAATTCTCCAAAACAACAGTGATTGTTTTCATATGATTTCAGTCTGGTTTAGAGTTTTAATTGATCACTAGAGGCAGATGAATATTAAGATATCACCTGTACATTATATTTTCCTCTTCTTTACATATACAATAATTTTTGTAAATATGGTATTATTTCTATGGTGCTGTATTAAGATTTTTATTAAATCAAATAGTAATATGAATTTTTTTAGTTAGAAAATTGTTTGTTGGAGAAAAGGCTATTTACATGGAATATGATTGAAAGGATGAAAATAGGGAGATTTTTAGCCTGAAGAAATAATTAGATCAAAGAAAGATTTGAAAACAAGACCTGTTTGAATCCAAGTAATTATTTGAGTATTTTCTTCTTCCTGGTTTTATTTATTAGTGTTACCAATTCTAAGAAATTCTAAAATGTGCAACAGAAAAAAGAAAGTTTCCAGAAGCATTTTCAAGTGGAGATAAGTGGCACTTCTAGAGATAGTTGCCAAGGAAAGCAAGTACAGGGGGAATCATCCATTTGTCCAAAGTAGGAATAAAAACAGGCCAGCAATCCAAGCTGCCAGTGCTACAGCTCTGGGGCAAAAGGAAATGTTATTTCAAATGAAAGAGTTTTATTTTAGCTGAATAATGTCACAAGTGAGCCAGATAAATTCAAATACAGTAGTGGAGTCAATATTTGTACAGGTAACAAGTAAAAAATCAAAAGTGATTTTGTTTCCATCACTGAACCAACCACAGTGCTTCAGATTTTACTGAAAACAAAAAACATATGTAATCTGTATCTTGGAAGGAGTTTATGTTATTGTCAAAAAGTTTGGTCTTCAAAGAAAAAGAAATCTGCAGCAGAAATTCATGCCAGAAATTGATTCTTTTTTCCCTTGCTAGGTGCAACACTGTGCTCACAGTGTTAATCCTTCAGCAGTACCAGCTAGGCACTGCAACTTGCATAAAGTCCAAGCACCAGTTGTTGCTGTGAACACAGAAACATACAATTAGTCCCATGAGGTTCTATTCCTACATTGTATTATCTCAAAAAATTCAAGGAGGATATTAATAGCAGAAAATTTAAAGATTTTGGACCCATAAGGGCTGATGTATGTCTATGTCTATACAGCTTAATCTTGGTTACAGTTTGATTTTGAATTGAGCAATAGAGACAGAACTACATCAGCTTCAGACCCCTCCTCTCTGGAAGTTGTTTCAAGCTATCCACAAAGTCTCTGTCCTTAAAGATGCCAAACCTTTACCATGTTTTCTGTGCTACAGCAGAGTCTCAGTTGACTATTGCAAAAATACTGTTGCAAGAGGCTACACTGTGTATTTTTATATTTAAGATGAAGAGGTTAAGATGAAAAACTGCACTTGGCTGTGGTTGCACGTACATGTTATAGTCAGAGAGGCAACACGTGGAAGCTGTAGCTGATGCAGGTCAGCTGCTCCATAGACTTGTCCCAGGCCTGAGAGCTCAGCCTGAGCAGGTTAGAGTTGATCGACTGTACACAGCTGTCTTGTGGGCAGAGATCATTCCTTTGGAAGGTTGTCTCTTTTAGTGCATATACAGCCAAAGTTACCTTGTAATGAAAAAGGAATGTCTGGAACAATTATGCTACTACGTTTAGAAATTAATTGCCAGGTAGTTCACAGACTCTTGTCTGTGAGACCTTTCCTTCTGCAAGGATCAGCATGCAGAAGGGACATTATTCGGATTTCTGTGCATTTGCACTTTTTAGTTATGCCTACCCCTCAGGAATGAACTATTTTTATCACAGCAACATAGCTATGTATAATTGGACTTATTTGAAGGCCAGTACTGCATGTTTATATATTTTTCATGAAAAGGTATTGTTCTAATTTTAATGTAATGAAATTGTCATTTCAGTAAAAATTGTCATTATATTTTAACAACTCAGTAAGACTCAATTTGACTCTTTCCCTCTCATTGTAGTCAAATGTTCTTTATTCATTCACGTGCAGTTTTCAGCCAAATCATTAAATTAAAATGACTATATTCTTTTTCAAAACCTAAGACAAAAAATAATTACAAATCATTGCATGATTCCCAGTAAGAGGCCTGGTATGCAGCTAAATAATCAGTGTCACTTCAACAACAGGATCATAAAGACTATTTGAGCTTTTGAACTAAATTTTTTTTAAGAAAAGAATGAAATGAATTAGACTAGAACCAGAGGACTGAAAGCTAATGCCACTGTCTGCTTCAAACCTGCTACTTAGCCTTGGGATAAATGTCTTCACCATTGTCTATGTTATAGTTTCTGTCATATTCTAAGCATGAAACTCTTTGTTTAAATAGCATGAATAGGTTAAAGGTGCCAAGGTAAATAATTTCTCTGTAAAGAAAATAGAGCTGACATTAAAATAGCTGACATTATATGCAGTATAATTGTTTTTATTAATTGGATCAAAATTCTAAATATTAAAATGTGATACTTATTTATAAAACACTTTGCTATTGCATACTCTATAATAACAGAATTTCGATGAAATTTTACGACACCTAAACTTCAAACAGCGTCCAACTTTATAACAGAAGCAGTCAGTAGATAAGCTTTCAGAATAATTTTTTTCAGAAATTAAGACCAAACTGAACAAAATTGGCAATATTTTGTCATTTTAGTATTACAACGTTTGCCCACCAAATTCTACACAATTGTAGATAAAAGCTCCTACAAGAGCATCTTTTTTTTTTTTCTATTGCTACAAAATATTGATGAAGTGCTCTATTGAGGTAGAGATCTCATTAATTATTTGATTTACAGAGAAAGAAGACAGAGGGAAATGAGTGCCGTGGCTAATGCCATGATGTACCATCTTGAGACTTAAGATCTTTTTAATGTATTCGGCAGTGATGCATCTGAAAGAGAAAAGAGGAACTGAATGGATCCATTAATTTAATTGAAGTGAGCTCTGACAAGAGATAAAACATCTCAGGCCCTGCATCTCTTCAGGATGCATCAGCACATAGTAAACAGTAAATGATCCTCAGACACATAGACAGAGACAGAGACACAGAGACATACAGACACAGACATAGACAAAAAGTTAAAGGTATATGTAGAGTTTCACACACACACACACCCCCTACACACAGAGCTAAATGTGTACATTGATTCTGGAGACCTGAAGACCAGAGAAATAGCTACATAGCCAGAGGTGAATAGCCAGAACAGGTCCTCCCTTCATACAACATCACAAAATATTCAGTATAGAGTCATATAATGGTATGGATTGGAAGGGACCTTAATGGTCATCTACTTCCACAGTCATCTCATTTCACACCCTTTCTGTGGACAAGGATACTTTTCACTAGATCAGATTACTCAGAGCTCCATTCAAACTGGCCTTAAACACTGCCAGGAATGGGGCATCTACAACTTTTCTGAGCAACCTCTTCTAGTGCCTCATATCCTCATAGTAAAGAATTTCTTCTAATATCTAAACTAGACCTACTCTCTCTCAGATTGAAGCCACTTTCCTTTGTCCTGTCACTACACACTCTTGTAAAAAGTTTATCCCTATCTTTGTTGCAGGCTCCCTTCAGATACTGCAAGGCCCCAGTTAGCTGACCTGCTACATCAAATATACTCCCATGAACCACTCCTGGATTAGCTATAAGTGATGTAAATTTTTTACAGAAAAACTGCATTTGTTAAAGTTTTTTGATTCCTGGGGAAACACAGTCTGTCTTATGGTTTATTGAAAGGTGGAAGAGAGAAATAGAGTTTACTGATCTTTAAAGAAACTCTGATGCTGTTGTCTTTCAAATGTTTTTCCACCATCCCCATATATGGCAGACAGAACTTGCTTTAAAAATAATTGTACTGCTCCTAATATGTAAGTTCTTTGTTACCATCAGCATGCTCAGTTAATACTGTAACTAATTTTTACCGATATAAAACAACTGTGATATTTTACCAATGTCATGGAATACCTGGGTTCATAGCCCATAACTACTATGATATCGTGGGGCTAATACAGGCAGGCAGTCCTAAAGGGACATAAACCAATGCCATTTTCCTGACCACACTGTTTTAATGGTGGTTTGCTCTCTTGATCTGGGCTTATAGCAAGAGACTTGAAAACATCTGAAGAAGGAATTTATGGTTGATATTGCCTTTAAATATTGGTCTTGAACATTTTGAATTTCTTGGGAAATTTGATAATTTCCTACAGAATACTACTTATTACTAATTAACATCAATATCTAAACTGCTTGGATTTACAGCTGAGTCTGTGTAAACAGCTCCTGTTTGTGACATGAAAAACTTAAATTTCTTTCAAAGAATGAAGGGTACAGGAAAGGGAAACTGTGGGAAGCTATAGACCTGGGTAGTTCAAAGTTTTTCAAGTTACTTGGTATCTCAACAGTCTTCCTGTTAGCTTGGGTTGACTGAAAGAAAATAATTTCACGTAAAGTTGACAACTAATTTGGTTTATATATGTGCATAGAGAACATGGATTCTATTTTACTGAAATATAAAAATAGTATTCAAATTAAAAAAATTGCTTTTTTTCTGCCCTATGAACATGCTAATTTTTCTTTATGCATTCTTTTGTCCTATGACTTCACAGTAAAGAACAATCTTTCATCTTTTACATCACAATCATATTTATGATCTATAGTTTAAATCAATTCTTTATTGAATAAAAAAATATTGGAAAAGAAAATATTTCAGTAGTAAGATCACGATGAATATAGCTCCTTAAAGTAGGAGCTGCAAGTTCAGGTACTTTCAAAGAATCACTAAAAAAGGAATAATTAGTTCTATAAAGATTTTAAAAATTCAGGGGCTGATTTGGGAACCATACAGAGATTGATCCATACAGTTGGACTGAGCCAGTTAATATCACAGAGCAGACTGCCAGATTGGCCTTTTTTTAATATCTTCACATCTGCTTTTGTGGTAGCTGAAATTCTAATAGCATTAAACAAAGATACAGCACAACTCAGCACTATATCTAGCCCTGTATTTGTTTCTGTATCTAGTCACGCAAATTGGAGGCCCTATTTCCCCTCCGATGTCAAACATTCAGTCCAAGTTGTTTTGTTCCATTGCTTATAAATATTTATTTTAGTCTATATCTTTATTTGTTCACATTCAGTCTTACTCAGAAGAAAAAAACAAGCAGAAGAATATAAGAGGGAATGCATATTGAAATTTCTTCTTGGAAAAAGTTATACCAGCATTACAAATAAAAGACTTTATGAATTCTGGCATTAGATTTGAGTGCAGTATCAACAGGTAATTATTTTAAAGATATGTTGCAATATAAACTGAACTTGGTTATCTCTCATTTATCCCTAAGAGATTGAAAATTACAAAATTCAATTGAACTAATATAGTATTCACTTTAAATGTTAGCTGGATTGCTGGCATTTTACCAATAGTGCATTTAAATTGTTTTTTTTTTTTAAAAAAAAAAAAGGTGCAAAGGAAACAATCTCTGTCTCCTTAAAGAAAGTCATTTGAGCTGATTGTACAGAGTGTAACGATGCATTAATACATCACTGGGTGTGAAATGTGTACAATGTATCACATAATTCTTTATTTAGAGTATATTAAACAAGCATGGACCTTCAGTCTTATCATACACAAAACTCTATCCTCCTAGTTCGATAAAGTGGTTGTCAAAGTAAATATTTACAGCAGCTAGTAAAATAAAATCAGGTTATTTTCACTAATGGTCTATCGTGATCATTTATTTTTTGAGCAGCTATATTCTTGCTGTCAAGATGAAGTCCTCTTTGGCATTAGAGATCCCATCCAACATGAGACCCTGAAAGCAGGCAACTGATTCAGGGTGGTATCTTTTAGCTATTAAAATTGATTTTTCAGAACAAGATTAAAGTTTCAATAACTTCACTTAAAATGGCTCAGCTTTTCTAACTGATTGAGAAACATACCAGCAAACACAGCCTGATGCAGTGCTTCTGAATGTGAAAGAATACTGCTCTCCTAGTACAGAGGAAAAGTGCATTCAGTTACACTGTCTCATCAGTATATACAATGGCATCAAATAACCATAGAATCTACAGTATGTCCAATCTCACAGGCAAAAAAAAAGACAAGTCAGTTATCTATAACTGAGCATCACTGTGATGGCATTTCTTGGAGGGACAGCCTCACATAAAAAACCACAAGCGATAATTGTTGTGTAGTAAAGCTATCTATGTATTTCTAGAAAAATGCAGTGTTTTCTCTTACAAATTCTTTCTCTTTGTATAGAAGCATGCTTTAAAAAACTTCCTAATATTACAGGTGAATAAAATAAAATTTCTGCGCAAAGACTATTCCATTGTAAAGCAAAGCAATGAGAAGAGCTTTTTGCAATATGTACTTTATGTATTACATCAGTTGTTAGTTTTTCTCTAGTTTCTTCCATTTATTCTGTCATTCCTTAAACAATTCAGTAGTGGGCATTGGATAGTAGGTGCACAGTCTCTGTATTTATAGCACCAGGCATGCAGGGCAGTACAACTTGCTTTAAAGAGCCTGAACAAGAAGCAACATTGTAAACCAATATTTATAGTACAATTCCAGCTATTCAGCATTAAAAATAAAGATTATTTTTATTCTTCAATCAAGACAATTCTAGAGAGATACTAGCATTTCTGTAATTTCTGTCAATTTGAAAATTTAACAAAACATGCCTAGAAATCATATACTAGTGGTACTATTTTTTGAAAACAAGGTCATTACATTCAGAATCCAATGAAGCATTTTAACAAAAGAGTATTTGTGCATGTATGTGTGTGTGACACCTTCTCCTTCATCAAATTTTAACAATGCTTTAATGTATTCAGATAATGTCACCATCTCCAGCAATGTGAGATAGCATTCTTTATTAGTGATACATTTAGAAAGTATTTCTTCTTTTAAACATAATTTCTTTATGTATGACATAATTCAGTCACCAACCTTAAATAAATAAAACTGTAATCAATCCCAAGCTAAGAGAAGGAGCGTTCATACAATCTCTACTTTGCTACTGAAACAGTGGCATTGTCAGTAGACACCCAACATGCCTGGGAAAAAAAACCAACAAAACAACATCATGCCCGATCATAGTTCTGATTGTCTTCGATGTAAATGGGAAAGCACCATTTTAAATCAGAATGAATTTACAGTCACTCTGCATTTATCATTGAGTGTATTGTGGGTTGTGTAACAGCTTGCTCAATGCATAGCAAACTCTGGCGATGCTGGCTTCTGGGACAAGCACTTCAAAAGGCTTTAGGCGTTACCCTTCATGAAATATGGTTCAAAACAGAGGTGATAAAATAGATAGGGATACACATCATCTTCAGAGTGCTACACGCCACCATAACACACCCAGAGATCACTCCTAAAACTTAGAGTCAGCTTTACTATTTGTGGTCAAATCAGATAACTTTTTCAGCTACTATAACAACAGTTTACTTAGATACAATATTGTTATGTCAAAGAATATTTCAGGGCAATTAAAATCATACATCAACCATAATGCAAAGTATTATGAAAAGTGNAAATAATCACAACTCTTCAGCTTCATTATAATTCACAGGTACAGTGGAATAGTAAATTGGCATTTTCAATTCTTTTTTTTCATTCGGTTGTTTAATAACCACTTAAACTGTAACAACCATAGAGTAATGGAATGAAATGGCATGAGAAGTTCACCCAATTTCTGGAAAAATATGTTTGTTTCCTCAACCCCATCCATATCTAGAATGGGGAAAACACTAGTTCTGTTTCTCATCACTTAATTTCAGTTCAACTTGTATGACAACAAGTACTTCCATTTTCCCCATTCATCCTTCCACATTCCCCTTACAAAATTTAGAGATTGAATGGATTCTGTTCAGGACAATACTCTCAAAAACCTTCCTTCTTCAGCCTTAGTGGAGAATAACTGAAGGGTCTGAATACAAACTATGTCTGTTCCCCCAGGCCAGATAGCATTGGTGAAATTATCCAGAGGAAGAGTGAGGTGTACACCAAAACACATTTCTATTTCCAGTTTAGGACAGGAGAAATGAAGGTCAAAATTGCATTTCTTTTCCTCTGATCCAAAAGCAAGTGGAAATAATGCCATAGACACACGTGTTTCTATGAGATTTTGCAAAGAGATATTTAATTAATGCAGAAATACTGTCCAGTGTTTTGACAATATTTATTATATAAAAGCTATGTAAAGACATACCAAAACAAAACATATCAGTGATTACTTTTTTGTTACACATTCCTAATTGAACAAACTGTTTTAAGAATTGCTCTTTTTAATTTGCAATTAATTCCATTATAAATATGTTCAATAAGAGGTGTATTTCTGTGAAAAGAACAGAACAAAAATATATTTTTATTTTGTAACAAAATCTGACATTTTCAGATCCCTTCCAAATCTGCAAAGGTTCAGAATTCTTTAAAATATTTCTACAAGGCAAAAATAGCTTTTTTTGGCTGTGATAGGACAAAAGGGAGATAGATATTAAGAGAGATGTTGGACATCCTGGAAATAAATGGTGGACTTGTAGACAAATTAGAGGGCATAAGAATTTGAAGGGTGATCATACTCTTTCAATAACAATAGGGGGTGTTATAGGCTTTGCAGCTGTAGGATATTTAAGCTAGAAAAGGAGAAGCTAGCATAAACTACTTCCTGCTTTGCTGTGCCTTAAGCCTTGTTCAAAGAATCAATCCATTGCTATTCAGACAATGTTAAATGTTTTTTAAACTTATTTGTGCAGGGTGATTTATAGACTGCTGCTCCAAGTTTACTGATGAGTGTTAAGATGCAGAAATGGTGCTGTGGACTTATCAAGTATACTGTTATTTGTCCATTTACTTCTTGGTAGTTGTATTACTATAGTTTTGAAGGATTTACTTCTCATTCATCCCATTTTCCCTATCTACCCTGGTTCTTTTCTCCCAGAACCACTCTGCAGGATGAAAATATTGTTCATAATTATCACGTTACTTTATAGTTAAACTATTGTAATAGGGAATTATATATTCTTAGTGATTATTTTGCTGAATGAAAGAAATAAATGAAAAAATCATCTGTGTTGATAGATTTACATTTGGTGATTTAAATACATTAGAGATGAATCAAAACTAGGCTATCAACTAATTTGTATTTGAAATTATGGTGGAAAAGTGTGGAAGCAAATATTCGTTACAGATGAGCTGAACTCGAGTGGCTCAAAACTTAGGAGATATCATGGTATATGGTCTATAAACTATATGAGGATAAATGACAGGATAGGCTCATGGAGAAACAAGCACAGACTTATAAGATAGAGTTAATATGGCAGTTGCTTGTGTGTTTGCTTCAACATTTGGAAAGTGACAGGCAAGCATACAACTTAAAAATAAGGACAAGAATAGCAAACATTGATAATTAACACTGCAGCATCTGAAATATTATATCTTCAGACTATTTTTTTTTTATTTGGTCGTAATTTGTTCATGTGTCTCAATTTGCTTTGTATGTGTGTGAAATTGGGTATTTCGGGTTTCCTGGTAGTGTCATAGGTCTAGGAAAAAAGAGGGAATAAAGAGTAACTAATCAGTGCTGCCTTTGGCTTCTGTTGTCTTCCCTCAGGATACAAGTTTGCATTCAGTACTCAACCTACCCAAGAACTCAAAAACTGCGCATTAAGGTCTCAGAACAAAGCCACGCCTGTGGCCATGTGTAACCATGAAAAAAGTTACAGATGCTTCAGTGAGTACTTGGGATTAGAAATTTTTTTGTTTGTGTTTATTATCAAGTTTCTTCTTTATTACCCAAAAGGAGTTTATTCACCTTGTAGATTTTTCTACTTTGATAATGATCCCATCTTTTTTCCTTTTTTTCTACTTCCATGTCATTACTTGGGGAGTTGGGATTATTCAGCCTGTTAAAGAGGTGGCTTTAGGGAGACCTTACAGCAGCCTTCCTATGTATAAAGGGTGGAAGGCTGGAGAGGGACATTTCGTATGGCATAGGACAAGGGGAATTGGACTTAAGCTGAAGGAGTGTAGGTTTAGATATTAGGAAAAATTCTTTAATATAAGGGTGGTGAAGCACTGGAACAGGTTTGCTCAAAGAGAGTGTGGACTGTCCT
>VYZS01093400.1:0-71272 GCA_013400695.1 Neodrepanis coruscans | reverse complement strand
CACCCCCCTTCTCTGCCCTTCCCTTCCCTTCCCTTCCCTTCCCTTCAAAAAAAAAAACAACACCCACTATGAAGTTGTTATGCCAAGTTTTAAGTGATGAATATTTGAGTTTTACATGAAAAAAGATGCCTGTTTCCTGCAGAAAAGGAAATCCAATAAGAGACATTGCAGAACATACCAATTATTCTTATTCTTATTCTTATTCTTATTTGTATTCTTATTCTTATTCTTATTCTTATTCTTATTAAATGTCCCTGCACTCAGACTTTCCACTCTACAACAACTCTTACCACTGGATCACACACAGGATAGGGAATAAAGGACATCTCAAAGAGAATTAACTGAACATCTGAAAAGCTAATTTAAAAAAAAAAACCCCAAACAAGCAGTTATTGCACTTAATACCCCCAGCAGCTGCACAGGAGTTCAACCCAACTAATGATGTAGGAGATTTCATCCTTGTCAGGAAGTGGATTGAACAGCTATTTAATGAAAACACACTTCTTTCATTCTTTTTCTAATTTGTCACTATGAGTTCAAACCCAAAAATTTAGAAAAGCAAAGAATAAGCACAAATCCACTTAAATGCAAGAAAATATATTTAAGATACAAGGGAAGAGGGGAAAATTGGAGCTGTCCTTAATAAAGATAACACAGGTGAACAGATGCACAGAGCCAGGAGATCAAACCAGGAGGGCAAGAATTGAAGACAAAGTCTTGCAAAAACCAACCAAACACTAAAAATATGAGGTTTATGAAGTGATGGTGAGGAAAAAAGTTAGATAATGTAGGACTTTTTAAGTCTCAAACCCACAAATTTTGGAGCATTTCTTTAAGCCCAGGAACATCCAGTCCAGTGAGCCTCAACTGATGGACATGTCATTGCCTGATGGCATTGCGTTGTCTGAAATCCATAACACAAGAAACACAGAATCATCAAGGCTGGAAGAGACCTTCCAGAGCACTGTGTCCAACCACTCCCTCAGCCCCTAAACTAAGTTTCCAAGTGCCACATCCAAATGCCTCTGGAATACTTCTAAAGAAGGTAACTCTCTCACTGCCTGGAGCAACTTATTCCAATGGCTGACCGCTCCTGCATGGAGAAAATTTATTTCCTTATGTCTAATTTGAACATCCACTGGTGAACATTGGAAGAAGAACTCTATCAGGTCTGACCAAAAATTCATCCAGTGCAAAATCAGGCTTGAAGCTGCAGCCAAGGACAAAAGCTTGGAGAGAAAGTGAGCAGCTCAGGTTTCCCTGTATATTTCTTTTTATTTAAAAATTTTTCTTCCAAGAGCCAACCCAGCCTCCCCTTGAGGCCATGTCAGCCCCACAGCACTGTCAAAGCAAAAGTCGTGTCAGAATCATGGAAACACAGAAGGAACCATGTCTTGGGTTGGAAGGAACATTAAAGCTCATCTCATTCCACCCTCTGACATGGGCAGGGACACCTCCCACTACCCCAGGTGGCTCCAAGCCCCATACAACCTGGCCTTGGACACTTCCAGGGATGGGGCAGCCACAGCTTCTCTGGGCCACCTGTGCCAGGGCCTCCCCACCCTCACAGGGAACAATTCCTTCACAGTATCCAATCTAAACCTACCCTCTGTCAGTGTGAATCCGTTCCCTCTTGTCCAGTCCCTCTCCAGCTGCCTTCCAGGCCCTTCACACACTGGAAGGTTGCTGTCTTCTTCTCTTCGCTTTTAGAAGAACAACCTACTTTGTCTGTTTTAAATTTTTCCACCTCTTTCTTTCAGCTGGTGACTCCTCACTCTGGCATTGTAGGAGTGGGTGAACTCTTGATTCTTCTTCATTCTCAGAACTCTGACTGTATTTTACAGGTGTCTATCCTGGCTTCTTCCTTCCTCCCTCCCCTGACAGGAGCCTGAACAGCTCTGTTCTGTCCATTTGGGACAGGGACCAGAGTTCAGCACTGTGCTCCAGACACCTGACCCCTTCAGCACTGCAGTGTTTTTTTTTCCTCTGTTCTGTTCTCTACTTTCATTAATGATTTCCAATGTTCCATTGTGTTTCGACTGCCACAGATCACTGGGCCAACCTTCACACTCAGATCTCAGTTTCAACACCAAGATCTCATTCCCAAGTCAAGCTAGAACCCATCATTTTATATAAAAGGCCAGGATGATCTTTTCTGACACGTTTTACTTTATTTTTAAGCCATGACTAATTTTATCAGCAATTTTATCACCAACTTGACTTGGCCTTGCAAAGTCCTTCTGCAACTCTGCAGTCAATCCCTGTAAGTTGCATTCCTGGAGCTGTTCAGAAGACATGCCCTTGTTAACTTGGGTTAGTGGTGGGCTGGGCAGTGCAGGGGAGTGGTTGGAACTGATGATTTTAGAGGGCTTTTCCAACCTAAATGATTCTGGGATTATACACCTGTCTTTACAACTGGGGCAACAGCATCTATCCCAACTGGCCAATCAGCCTGGCAAGGAGGTGACACCCTGTGAGGAAGTGGCCACCTGCCACTGGTGATGCGAACAGGAGGGACCCCAGAGTAAGTCCTGCTTTCTCTAATCCCCATCCCTGAAACCCATGGAGAAGTCTGGACACACGTGAATCATGGTGGGATGCTGTCTGGTGTCACTGCAAGACCCTTCTCCATGAATTTTAAAGGATCCTGAGGTCTAGAACAAAAGAAATGTCACTTCTGTCTTCCAGAAAGGCAAGAACAAAGATCTAGAGAAGTAGAGTCACCCCCACCTCATGCTAGGGAGTCTCAGTGGGGCAAATAATTCTGGGAAGCATTTCCAAGCATATGAAGGACCTGGAGGAGGCTGGGAGTCGTCTCTGTGGCTTTCTGAGGGCAATTCGTGCTCTGTCACCCTGACAGGCCCTTAGTGAGATGATTTTCTTGGTGGGCCTGGGGAGGTTTTGGGGCTTGGTGGTCTTGCCCAAGGTACCCAGAGAGGCTGCGGAGATTCCAGATATTCCACCCCTACCCTGAGCAAGGGTAGGTCTGGCCATTTTCCAGAGGTTCCTGCCAATATCAGCAATTTTACAATTCTGTAATACCTCAGGATCATAATAAGCTCTTTTATTTCACTATTTCACCCACAGAAATTCCTGAGTTCCTTCAAAAGCCAAGTGCTGTGCTCCATGACTTCCCGGGTTTTAAACCTGATCATTTATTAGTCTTGCCCTGTGCTCCTGCCAGTGGCTGGAAAAGCATCCTCATGGAGTCTCCCTGTATTTCCACTAATATTTTCTGGGAACAGAGAAGAGCCTTTGTCAATGATCAGATCTCACAAAACATGGCTAAATACACTTTATTTTCTGCCTTCGAGGAGTATGTTTGTCCCTAGTTTGATCCTAAGGCTATTGAAGCAATGGTTCTTTCCACAGAATGCAGGAAGTTTTCAGGAGCCTCGGGAGCAATGGACAGGAGGGATCAATGAAGTTCCCAATGGAAAAAGAGAAGCCAATTAACCACCAGAGTGAGGAGCAAGAGAGTATCACTTTGTGTTGCTTCTGCTGAGATCCATACCAGGGAAAATCCTGCACATTGGGAAGGGTTTCATTACACTGGAACAGCTGATACTGGGATACTGGGACCATCTCTCTGATCCAAAGCATCTCTATGAGAAAGGAATCGGGATGGGACCCACCAGGATCATCCAGTCCAATCCCTGGCCCTGCACAGGACACCCCAACAATCCCACTCTGTCCCTGTTGTCCAAACATTCCTTCAGCTCTGGCAGCCCTGGGGTTGTGACCAAACCCTGGGGAGCCTGTTTAGTGCCCAACCAATCTCTGAGGGAAAAGCCTTTCCTTAATATCCAGCCTAATCTTCCCCTGACACACAGAGCAGAGCTCAGTGCCTGCCCCCTGCTCATGATCTTCTTTCATTAACATGGAATTTGGTCTGGCTGTTACTCAGCCTCTCATAGCAAGTACAACTGACTTACTCACACCTCCTGTGTCCAGTCCCAGCCTGTATAAAAGCCAGACAACTCAGGGGGGAAAGCCTTCTAAATATTCAAAATCCCAAACTGTTCAAAAATTCCAGCCAGTGCAAATTCCAGAGTAAACAGAGGAAGGATTACTGCAGGAAGGTTCACCATCACTTCTTGCAGAATGGGCCCACAAACCAATTTCCTGGGATTTCAAACTGTTCTGTGCTGACCTTCTGTCACCACCTAAACAGCAGGGATATGTAATTCCACTGTAGGACTGTTTCCACGGCATTACCTGTTCCCAGGTTAATGACAGCCTGGCTGAAGAACCACCTGGGGGTAACAGAGAGGTCCAGAGTTTACAGAAAATACTCTGGAAGGACATTCTTCAAATATTCTTATTTGAACATTTGTACCACTGCAGCACAATTTTGTGGGCACCAACACCAAAAAACCCAAGTGACACAGACCAGTTCCTTTTCACAGAATCCCAGACTGGTTTGGGTTGAAAGGGCCTTAAAGCTCATCTTGTTCCAGCCCCTGCCATGGGAAGGGACACCTTCCACTATCCCAGTCTATTCTCCAGAAGCCACAAAATTCTTAGTTTCAAGGAAAGGTCTTATTAATAAGCCAGGCTACAAATGTTATTTGAGGCTGGGGAACTTATTCCCTCCTCCATCCCCCCTTTTTTTAATAACCAAATTGGAATTTTGACAGAGAGCCCAATTTACATAAATCCTTCTCAATTCCCCAAATACAATCAAAGATAACAGACAGAGGTTTAAGCATTGACCATAAAAACCTACTCTAAAACTGCATTCTCTATTTAGTTTCCCCAGTACACAGGTGCCCACATGAGTTCAGCAAAACATCCCTCTACTTTCCCACCTGATGTGGAGCAATTTTAGGAAAATCTGGTCTCTGAGAGGTGTGGCAAATTCTCTGCCTTCAGCATCCCATCTTCTTTGCAAATGGATGAGAATAGAACTGCCAGGTTAGATTTTGTCTGATTGACAAATAACACTAGTTCAAACAGGAAAGGATCAAAATTTGATTAATTCTCCTTTTTGTTTCATGATAGACATGCTTTAAAAAAATAAATAAAACCTCACTGACACTTTTTAGAGCTGGTAATAAGGACACAGTCTCATGTCTACAGTGCAATGGTCATGTGCATCTAATTTTAATTAAAGTACTATTAACACTAGAAGCCATTCCAGTTTAAAAGTTCTATATCCATATATTGTGGCAGCCTTGCTGTTGTAACATGGAAATTTCAATGGGCTGTCCAAAAAAGTGCATATGTTCTTTTGAAAAAGCCCCATTGCTTGTCAGGGTATGGAAGGGCTAAGAGTTTTCATAGGACGGCAAAATAATTTTTCTCCTCGCTTGTCATCTACTCTGGAGAAAGCATACAGGTTGAAAATCAGCATTTCTTACCAGGATAGTTAATTTTTTCTATTGTCTCCCTATTTAAGAAGTCACCATTTATCAGCAGTGCAGTTTTTGTACCACAGGTGAACACACTCATTTCCCGTCCACCTTCCTTCCTGCAATCTAATACTCATTTATTGACTTAACCACCTTTTCCATTTCACTGTTTTCCATAATATCTTAAGAGGAACAAAAAAACGATCTCCTGATACCAGAGGGAATATTTTAAAGACTAAATTTACTGAGTGCAGCAAAAATGGTGCATTTTCTGTTTGAAGGGCAACATCACACTTTGCATCCTCCAGATAAAATAGAATTAGATAAAACAACTTCCAATACTGCCAGAAATGAAAACTTCAGCACATGCAACACAAGAATCTGAAGGTTTCATTTGGTACAACATTACAGCAGTTCAAAAGGTCCCTAAACAACAGAGCATTAAAACTTTTATTAGTCTAGTAGGTGGCACATTGTCACTCTCGAAGACCAATCATTTTCCTTATTTTCCCTCTGACAGCACACACCATACAGCAATATGAATCTATAAATGTCTGGAATCATTCCCATTAACAACTGCTATTTAGGCCCAGAAAACACCTCACCAGAGCAATCTAATTGAGTTTTATAATTGATGGGTTATGCTACTGTGTATGGTTGCTGAATTTTGGAAACTAAAGTTCTACAGGGCTTTAACCTGCATTTTCTTAGTATATTTAGAGTCATGGAATAGTTTGAGTTGGAAGGGACATTAAAGCTCATCTCATTCCGCCACCTGCCATGGGCAGGGACACCTTCCACTACCTCAGGTTGCTCCAAGCCCCATCCAACCTGGCCTTGGACACTTCCAGGGATGAGGCAGCCACAGCTTCTCTGGGCAACCTGTGCCAGGGCTCTCCATCCTCACAGGGTATCCTTCCCAATATCCAATCTAACCCTGCCCTTTGTCCAGGAATTCGTTCCCCCTTGTTGTATCACTACAGACTCTTGGGAAAAAAATCCCTCTCCATGAAATGCCCTGATGAATACACAAGTTATCTACTACAAAATAAGACCCCAGAGATTCCTTTATTTGCTCATCTGCTTATCAATAAGTACAACAAAACCTTCCAATTTTCTGTGTATTAGACAACAACTTTGGGGTCATGTCCAGAGTCTCTCCAAAAGAATCAACTGTAATTCTGCTCTGTTCTCATTGAGAGATTCTTTACCACTGAATCCCAGAATGATTAAGACTGGAAAGGCCCTCCCAGCCCATGGAGTCCGAGCCATGCCCCATCCCTGCCTTGTCCCCCAGCCCAGAGCACTGAGTGCCATGGCCAGTCCTTCCTTGGACATCTCCAGGGATGGGGACTCCAAACCTCTCTGGGCAGCCCATTCCAAGGCCTGATCACCCTTCCCAGGAAGAAATTCTTCCTCATGTCCAACCTGAACCTCCCCTGGCACAACTTCAGGCCGTTCCCTCTGGACACAATCCTGTGCCATGTGACTGGAATCACCCTCCTGGAGCAGGGAGGTGGGACCAGCTGCCCCATTGTGGTCCCTTCCAACATGACCTGTCCTGGGATCCTTCTGAATTATTCACTATTGCCACAATTATCTTTATGTCTTTGATCCTCCACTGGAGAACACATGAAACATAAACCAAATGCATTCTCGGGACAACAGAGCTCATAAAAAGAAAACAGACAAGTGATACTTAATTTGTTCATACAATATAACATGGAATTTTAGAACTCTGCCCGTTTCTCAAACACTTCACACCCTTGATAGTGTTAAATGAGTTCTGACAGGCTGGACATGAAAGGAGAAAACTGTAGGAAAGACAAGAAAGCCCAGCCCACATTTCCTACAGAAATTCTTTTTGTTCTGAAAAGAATATAGAAACAGGAATTCAGTCAAATTTACCTTAATAACCAAGTCAAACTTCTGGTGTAAATCCCTGTTTATTGGCTTGAGGAGAGTCAGTTCAGCTGTTGTGAGATTCATATGGAAATACTGTGGATAATCCTCGGGAGTACCTGCAAGAAAACCCATTGAGGTTTGAAAAAATCTGAAAGGTTTAGTTCAACAATGTGTTTATTTTATTCATTAGTTCATCAAAGGAATAAAACCTAATCCTGATTTTGTAAGGATAAAATATTGCATCATGCGAATATGAAGCTTAAGAATACTACAGAATTATATGTTTAATATCACCATTATGACCATTAAGATTCTCCTCAACTGGGAATTCCTAAGTATTTGATAACAACAGAAATATTATTAATAGCATGGCAGTAATATATATGTGTAATAACATAGCTCATAATAATATAGCAGTAGTTTTTATTTTAGAAATCCTTCTAAGAAATGAAGTTTCTCATTAGGGAGGAAGCACCAGATGAAACCTCCTCTAAGAGCTTTCATTTATTACCAGCTGTAAATAGTACCTCCCTGTCTGTGAATTTCCAAGCCAGTGGAAACAGAATCATCAGAGCCAGAAGAGATTTGGGACCTCATGGAGCTGGAGCAAGGGCCATGAAAAGTTGGGACAGTCAGTGTGTCTGGCACCTGCAGCCCCAAAAATGCTCCTGTGCCAAAGGCAGGATTGAGACATAACAGATCCAACACAAGAAAAGACCACTTCTCTGAGAAATGATGCTGTTATTGCTTCACCTTTCCAGTGGAATGGTTGGAAACTCCTTTTAGAAAACCAGAAACTGTCCCAGGAGGTAGATCATTGTCCACACTCATGATTTAATTTACAATTCCTCAAATATAAATTATATATATATATATTCTGAGACTATCTTGATATACACATAACATCAATCCCCGAAAGCAACAGAACAACTCTGGATTATTTTTCCTATTACACCAATGCAAAGCTTCAAGTCCTATGTCTCCTCACTCTGCCTTTTAATTTCAACTCCTGATTAATCCCTCTCATTTTTTCAGAGCACAAGGCACCTGCAACAGGAGCTCTGAGATTCTGGAAGGTAACAGTTTGCTCTGGGATTCTGCACATCACATGAAGCTAAAAAAATAATCAAGAGATTAAGGACTAAATGCAAAAACTTTGAGGGAGTAGAAAACAAGAGGTTTCCTGAAGGTAAAAAAATCTGGAAGGGAGGAGAGAGACGGATGTAAGAGGCACAAAGGGAGCCACAGCAGGGAAGATGAAGTTAATGTTGTATGAGGATGTCAGGATAGAAAAAAAAGAAGAAAAAAAAGAAGAAAAACATGGTGAAAAGAGAAGGAAAATGGGAGGGAAAAGGAAGGAAAGAAAATAAGGAAAAAGAAAGAAGGAGAAAAAAGAAAAAAAGGTAAAGAAAGTAAGGAAAAAAAAAAAAAAGAAACAAGGACAGAGGGAAAAAGAGCCTGTCCACTGAAGAATTCCCCAAACCAAACCAAACCAACCACACCAAGCTGCTGTAACACATCTTCCTGAATTATTTCTTGGAGGTCAAAACAGTCCCTCAAATATTAACAACACCTCAGGTTAGTAAAACACAATCCCGAACAATTTCTTCTGAAGAACGTCAATAACTTCTGAAGAATGTTGGAAGTCATGGAAAGAACTTTTCAAACCCGGCCTAAATATGGCACGGGAGCAGAACTGTCACAGCAGGACTTCTAAAGCAGCCAAGTCAATCCTAAATAAGCCAAGTTTATTCTAAATAAACCAAGTCTATTTGCAGACTTAAACCCACCCAATATTTGCTCTACAGGTGGTTCCAAATCTCCTCATGGAGCAGTTTTGCTGGGAAAGTCCTTGCTCGCAGCAACACAACCCTTGGTTTGCCAGATCTGGATCCAGCTGCAGACCAAAGGAATTCAGCTGGTCCATGGCTTCCCAAAAAAGCCCAGTTCTGCTCCTAGAGGAGGCTGAACTCAACTATGGGGCTGTGATACAGAAACATCTTTTATTTTATGACAAGCAAAGGTGCACAATATGCTCATGAAAATCTCCTGTCTCTCCATGGGTGAAAAATCAATGGAGCTGCAGTTGAACACAGGAAATACCAGGCAGATGTGATTCCACAAAACACCCTATTTTCAAATCCCACAGAACTGCCTCCAAAGTCAGTGTGCAGGATTTGGGAAGAGCAGGGCTGGTGAGGCACTGCAACTGCCAACCCCCTAAGGCCTTTCCCTTATCACATTCTACAACTCCAGGGACTGGAAAAAATGCCAAGTAGCAGGAAAACAAAAGTCATGGCCAGAAAGCAGCGTAAACAAACAACATTAAACTCCCAGGCAGCAGAACTGGAGGTAAGTGCAGTAGGAGCCTTGAAGCTGCTCTGTGCCAGAGGATTTTTGGGATGGAACTTGTGTTAATTGTCTTTTTTTAGCTCATTTTACTGTGTGAATGGAAAACACATCTCAGGAAGTCTGTCTCCTTTTCCTTGCTGTGTTGCTCCACTCACTAAACCGCCCAATACTAGATTTAATCTGAATAAATTACAAACTGAACTAAACTTCTCCATGGCAATTAAATACAAGCAGGTAGAACAACGATTTCAAACTTCCCACTAACCACAAGAGGAATTTTTATTAGGATTCCACTCTCCCAGGCAATCTTTTCCTGGCTGGTCATATCAAAGAGACTGATTGTGAGGGATAGGAAGAGTAGCAGACACCAACCAACTAGGATGGAATAGAGGATGCCCGGTCGATCGGAAGGAGGCTGGATGTTTCGGTCCTGATCTATGGCTTGGATGGGTGGAGTGACACTGATGGGATTCACACGTGCCTGAAATGAAAAATCAGATTCGAAACACAGATATTAGAAAGCCAGCAGGCAGATCTGTAGGTTTAGCACAAAAACATCTCACTGGAAAGGATATTTGCTGAAACTAGAGGAGAAAAGCCCTCATAATTAAGAGAATACTTACAGCTCATGGCCCTTTTTAAAGCAAAACTAAGTAGGAAAAACACACACTCCTAGAGCAAACTCCTTTCCTTGAGAAGCAACTTTGTGGGAAATCTTCAAGAAAAGGAATCACAGAATACTAGAATAGTTTGAGTTGGAGGGAACCTTAAAGCTCATCCCATTCCACCCCCTGCCATGGTCAGGGACACCTTCTCCTATCCCAGATTGCTCCAAGCCCTGTCCAACCTGACCTTTGACACTTCCAGGGATGGGGCAGCCACAGCTTCTCTGGGCAACCTGTGTCAGGGCCTCCCCATCTTCACATGGAAATATTTCGTCCCAATATCACATCTATCCCTGCCCTCTGGCAGAGACAAGGCATTCCCCCTTGTCCTGGCACTCCAGGTCCTTGCAAAGTCTCTCTCCATCTTTCTTGTGGCCCCTTCAGGTCCTGAAGCTTCACCCCAAAGTTTCCTTATCCAGGCTGAGCAATCCCAATTCTCCACCCTTTCCTCACAGCAGAGCTGCTCCATCCCTCTGATCACCTTGGTGCCTCCTCTGGACTCTCTCCAGCAGCTCAATGTCCTTCCTGTGCTGTTCCCCAGGGCTGGAGCAGCTCTGCAGGTGGGGTGTGACCTGAGGGGGCAGAGGGGCAGAATCTTCCCCTCCCCTGCTGCCCACGCTGGGGGATCAGTCCAGGGCACAGGGGGGTTTCCAGGCTGAGCCATGTCCAGCCTCTCTCCCACCGGCCCCCCAAGTCCTTCTCCCAGGGCTGCTCCATCTGCTCATCCCCAACCTGGATTGATTTCAGGAGCTGCTGGAAAAAGCAGTGCATCTTTTATGGCTGGCAATCCAGTCTCTGGCAATCCAACTCTAGAGCTGCCATTCCCAGCTCCAAAAGAGCAATTTCAGTGACCTTGGCTGCTTAACCAACTAGAAATGCAGACACACAGGATTGTCTTGAACCAGGCTTTCCCATTCCCTTAGAATGCTTCCTTGCATGGCAAAAATGTTAAATGATCTCTATGAAAAACTAGGCGCCTTTTCTTCCACGTGCAACTAGTTCTGACACCCTTGGCTTTGGAAAGCTCTAACTCTCCATGTTCTGCAAGAGAGAATTTGGAATTTAGCACAAGAATGGGAATGAGTCAAGTCCACACTTGGTCAAATTTTGTCACAGCCTCCAGAAACCTGCATGCTGAGCTGGAAGGATCTGCAAAATCTGTAGGGATATCTGATGATAAAACCAGAGGGAAAAAGTGGTGAGCCAGGAGGAGAAGCCCAGATCAGGAATGGGGGTGAGGCAGTTTTCCAGAGGGGATGGGCAGCCATATGGTCACACAGCCATGGTTTGCCCACTCCACCTCTGCTCATGGCTTTTTCCAATATTCCCATTACAAGGGCCAGGTCCTTTGTCACCCATCCGACTTAGGACTCTTTGAAAAATGAATCTCTTGAAAGCCTAATGAGGAAGATGAGTTCAAAATAGGCAGAAAGAAAGAGAGATGATATATTTGACATCTGTTTGAATTTTTAAAATGGTTTAGCACTGCATAAAAGTTAAATGTCAAGAGACAGGATTGTGCATAAAACTGACCAAGACTAAAATGCTGTTTTAAAATTCAGAGATCAGTTGAAGCCCTCTCAGAAAAACCCGCATTAGAATTAAAACACACCCACCACAAAATCAGTCCCATTTGCTAAGGCTGGTTTTAAATTCACCATTCCCCAGAAATGTTGTGGCCGCCCCTTCCCTGGAAGTGTTCCAGGCCAGGTTGGACAGGACTTGGAGCAACCTGGGATAGTGGAAGGTGTCTCTGCCCATGGCAGCGGGTGGGACTGGATGAGCTTTAAGGTCCCTTCCAACCCAAACCATTCCTGTGATTCTATGATTCCAACATTCCAGGTGAAGCTGAAACATCCAAGTCTATGCTAAAACAAGACTAAAATCAGAATTGTTCCCTGTATAACTGGGATAGTAGGACATGTTTTACTTCCCAGTCCAAGGAAAAGCTCAAGGGCAGCATTTGAAATCAAACAGTTTGTGGTGGAATAGAAAAAAGCTCTATAAGAAAATAAAGTGTAAGAAAACTAGAATAAAATGTGAAATTCATTAAGTTTTTACTCCATATAAGTTGTTTCTCCAGGTACTGTACACACTTGGAATGGGCTGCTCATGAGCTACGAGATATCCTGCACCAGGACTAGTCTTCATCTGCTGAAATGTTTAGGAAGAGAACTATAGAATCCCAGACTGGTTTGGGTTGAAAGTGACCTTAAAGCTCATCCAGTTCCACCCCCTGCCATGGACAGGGACACCTTCCACTATTCTAGGTTGCTCCAACCTGTCCTTGGACACTTCCAGGGATGGGGCAGCCACAGCTTCTCTGGGCAACCTGTTCCAGGGTCTTCCCTCCCTCTCAGCAAAGAATTACTTACCAATATCTGACTTAAATTTCCCTCTGTCATTTTGAAACCATTGCCCCTTATCCTGTCACTCCAATTCCTGATGAACAGTCTCCCTCCAGTTCCCAGTAGCCCTTTCATATCCTGGACTGCTAATGTGAGTTCTCCATATAACCTTCTCCTCTCCAGGCTGATCTTCCCCAACTTTAATAATTTAAAGCTCTTCTGAATTAAATAGGCTGATGTGCCTTTGAAGCAAAACTCAGGGTACTTTCATATTGTTTAAATAATCCATAGACAGTGCAAACATTTAATTCAGATTTATAAAGTAGAACAATCAAACATAGCCAAACAAAGTAGCAGTCATTAAATATGTTAATAAGTGTGTAAAAGCACATTAATAATTTAATCAGAGCACTTGTAGGAAGTTTTGGAGGGGGTGCATATATTTTTAATCAAAAAAAAATTATTTTTGAAATTTGTAGTCAACAGGAAGGAATAATGATCTTTACAGCGGTATCCAACAGCCTTGCAAGAGGCCAAAAAATCCTCTGCTAGGATCCTCTAAGAGCTTTCTGAAGAAATGGAAGCCCATCAAAAGGAAAGGAAAAGAGATCAGTGAAAGGGTGAAATGTCTGAGAGACCCACGAGTGTGAGGCAAAACAAAAACTCTGGGGGTTTTACTGAGAGAGGCTGGAAAAAATGTCAAGAAAGGTAGCAGGGAGACACATCAGGGCAGGGAGAGCACTTGGAATAAACAGGTAGCCTTTAAAAACCAACGTCTTGTTCTTTCAAGGGAAGGACATCAAAAAGTTTGCAAGTTCTGGCAGAAGCAGGTGATTAAAAACTAAAGGAGCAAGGAGATCTTGTCAGTTCTGGGATAAAATGTGGAATTTACTTACTTTTCCTCATTAGGGAAAAGATGTCTCAGGCTATTGGTTTGAGGATTAGTAGACTTCCAGGTGCTTCCATCCATCAGAACACAGCACTGGGCAGGCCCAAAACCAGCATCCAAACCCCAACTTGCAAATGTTCCCATATATATTATTAACTTTAAAAAAAATTCTTCTTCAAACAGAACTGTGATGGGAGTCTGCAGGGCCAGGAGATGACCAAGGCAAAAAAAAAATTAAAACAAGAAAGTTCAGAGACAGTAAGGTAGAAGCACAAATCCTATTTTTTCCCCTTTCTTTTTGTGTCCATCATGGAAGAACTGATGTGTCCCTCCTTCTCCACGCAGGATGCCAAGCAGAAAGTCATGGAATTCACAGAAGTTACAGATGCAACAAGGCAAAAGAAGAGTCTCACCAGACCGAGAGCAGATGGGTTTCTAAAGGAAAAGAGTGAATCCTATGGACTCCTGATATGGAATTTCCTGCTTAAAAGTGCTTTGTTACGGGAGGAACCATCAAGTAGCAAAGGGAATACCAAAATTAAAAGGGAATACCACCATGAAACCTGAGGCTTGTACCAGGAAGGCCAGGTTGGACGGGGCTTGGAGCAACGTGGGATAGGGGAAGATGTTCCTGCCCATGGCAGGAGGTGGAATGAGATGAACTATAAGGTTCCTTCCAACCCAAGCCATTTTATGATTCTATTATTCTAGATATTATTTTATTTTACTTAAAATATTTTAAGAAGTCCATGAAACCCAGACTTTCAGCAGAAGGATAGGTATAATATTTAATATTTTTTTAAAGGCAAAGGCCCACAAGAATCATTGTACAGCTGAGAGCAAGGATAGCTCTGCTTTCAAAATCCAGATTTTCTATCTTTTCCACGGTCTATCTGAATGCAAAGCTAAATTTTCTAACTGTACTTATTTATGGAGAGATTCTTCCTCTGTGGAAGATGAGAAAAGGGGGAGGAAATGGCACATTTTTAGGTTTAAAATAACAACATGATTTTCTGCTCAGAGCTGACTTTTTCATTTCTGCTATTTTTGTGGTGTATTTTGGTTTTTATTGCTTATTACCATGAAAACGAGCGTGTTCCAGGAAAATGAAACACAGTTAACCTTCTTCTACTTGACCACTGCCTGTTTTTTGAGCAGGCAGTTCATTCATAAGACCTTTTCTGTGGCCAGCTCCAGGTTCACTCCAGTGATGCTGCTGTGATGATTCACCACCACTGCAGCTCCCACCTTCCAAGCCCAGAGGTGACCTTGGGACTCAGTGGCCAGTGCCACCACACCGGCAGAAATAAACATGCTGCAAAAAGATAAAACTACATGAAGAGTTCCCAGACATTTGTTTGGATTCACCTAGGTGAGTTTCCCATTGGAGCCTGCAAGGAATCCAATGTTAAGAGTTTATTTTTGGAGTCCAACAGAGCAGACATTTTCTACCCACCATTCCCACTGGAGATTAAGTTAAAATGAAGAAAGAGCTCCTGGAGCAGGTCTAGACATGGTGAAGGGATGGAGCATCTCTGTGCCCGGGAAAGGCTGAGGGAGCTGGGGCTGTTCAGCTTCCAGAGGAGACATGGAGAGGGGCCCCCATCCCTGTGTGTCAGGGTGTGCAGGGAGGGGGCAGAGGATGGAGCAGGCTCTGCTCCGTGGGGCCCAGCAATGGCACAAGAGGAACGGGCAGGAACTGATGCCCAGCAAGTTCCACCTGGACAGGAGGAAGAACTTATTCCCTGGGCAGTGACCCAGCACTGAACAGATTGTCCAGAGAGGGTGTGGAGTCTCCTCCCTGGGGATATTCCAGAGCCCTCTGGCCACAACCCTGTGCCATGTGCTCTGGGCTGGCCCTGCTGGAGCAGGGAGGTGGGACCAGCTGCTCCACTCTGGTCCCTTCCAGCCTGACCCATCCTGGGATCCTGTAATAGCACAATTAGTTACCAAAGACATTTCACAGCAGCATTTCACACCTTGACAAGTATAATTTTTACACGAAGCTGTAACTGTGGCCAGTGAATTTCAAATAAAGCCCAGGGACCTTCAACATTCTTCATTCTCACTTGTTGACAAAAAGAGTAGAAATCTCCTTCCTATGGCAAACAAGGGTGAGAAATTTTTTCTAGATGGAAAATATTAGTAAAGGCCTGTGGTGACATCCAGAACCCAGGGAGCCCTACGCTATTAAACAAACAAAGTTCATGATGAATTATGAACCATGATGGTCACACTGGTTCACCTTGTGCTTCCTTGAGGTTCAAATCCAAGCTGTAAATGGGAAATTAGCTCAGTTCTCTTCATGTTGTGCAGAACTGCTGACAACTATTGCCAACACAAGGCACTAAAACAGTAGGAATAGCTGCAAAACCATTCCAACATTTCTTGTTGCTGCTTCTGATGTTTTGCCAGTGCAACAAAGGCTGTGACAAAACACTAACAAGCAGAAATCCATAACTGGATATGGTAATGTCAGCAAAACATGGAAAATACTTCAACAGAGTTATCCAACCACTAATGAAGGAAATCCAAAAAGCAAGAATCACTCTAGGAAAGTATATTCAGCTAAAGAAACTACCCAAAACTTGTCATTAGTCAACCTAGATGTCAAATCTCCTGTTTTCAGGATCTCAACATTCTCCCTTTTTTTCTTGCCTCCCCATTGACAGCTACATGTGTTTGCAGGAGCTGCCTTTGATCAGGAGCCTGCAGAAATTCCTGGGCTGCTCCTTGAGGGCTGATGTGACACAAAGATGTCCAGGAATCCAGGGTGAATGGGATCTTCTGACCCTTCTCTTTGCCACACACAAGAGAAATTCTTGGGCTGAGATCTCAACTGAATGCTGACACTTAAAAAAAAAAAAAAAAACAAAACCCAAAGTACAGATTTCAAACACACTGGGAAGCTGAAAGAGAATAAATTCTCTGCAGAAAATTGTTTGATTAAGTTGTCACAGGAGTTAAAGAGGTTCACAGAACAAAAATCAAAAATTCCAGGCCTGGAAAAAAGTGTAAAACAACATGAAGAAACCAAATCTGTGTTGCTCAGCCCCAATTTACAGCCAGTTCACCTGATTTGTACTTCTTAGAATCACCGAATTGTTCAGGATGAAAAAGACTTTTAAGATCATCCAGTCCAACCATCAGCCAGCACCACCACTATGTTCTCCACTCACCTATGTCCCCAGCTGCTGCATACACATGTTTTTTGAATACTTCCAGGGATGGTGAACTCCACTGCTTCTCTGTTTGTAACACCTGAAGGATCATGCTCTGTTTAAATAATACTTCTTACCACAAAGTGGTGCTGCAGAGTCCAACCAGACTGTGCAAAATACCCCCACTTGACATAAAAATGAAAATGAGCAGCATCCCTGGCAATTAGACTTGCAGTGGAGCACTTGGCTGAAATGGCATTTTTATCTATTTCATTAATAAAACAGGAACAGGCCAGTCAGGGAAATTTAAGCATGAAAAGCAGACAGTAAAACTGATATTATGTTAAAAGCTGTTAAGTTCAAACACATGTCTAACATATAATAATAGTGGGGAGTGATCATAAAATCATGCCAGGTTGCTCCAATCTGGCCTTGGACAATTCTAGGGATGGAGCAGACACAGCTTCTCTGGGCAACTTGTGCCAGGGCCTCCCCACCCTCACAGCCAAGAACTTCTTCCCAATATCCAACCTAAATTTCCCCTCTGTCAGTTGGAAGCCATTCCCTCTTGTCTTGTTCCTCCAGGCCCTTGGAAATAGTCTCTCTCCATCTTTCCTGTTGGCTCCCTTCAGGTCCTGGAAGGCCACAATTAGGTCACCCCAAAGCTTCCTTTATCCAGGCTGAACAATCCCAATTCTCTAGCCTTTCCTCACAGCAGAGCTGCTCCATCCCTCTGATTACCTTCGTGCCTCAGCTGGACCTGCTCCAGGAGCTCCAAGTCCTGTCTGGGCTGAGACCCCAGAGCTGATCTGCAAGCTTAAAATAACTAAATTTTCTCCTTATTCATTTTAAAGATGTTCCACTTCATTTTGAGAAGGCACATAAAAAGCACAGATAAAAACAGGTAATTTTGGCAGCTGATGTGTGTGAACTGACCTCTCATATTTGCCTGGGGATACAAAAAGTGCTTAGTGTCCAATGGGAAAAATTAAGACATAACATTGATTATTAAAAAAGCCCCTACTTCCTCAATTCAGGACTGCCATTGTCAAACAGCTTTTAGCACCTTATTTAGCTGTTTCATATAATCCATTGCTTTTGCATTCTTAGTTTCCTGTCATGCCCAATGTTTATGCAGTTTATTTAAATGAAAGCTGTAAAATTCAAATACCCTGACAGATTGGGCTGTTAACAGAGTAAGCTGTCAAAACCCACAATTCCTTTCATTTATTTGTAAAAACAAGCCACCTTTGAGGGGGAAAAAACATTTTGAAAGAGCAGCAAGAGAGCATAATGAACCTGAGCAGAGAGGAAAGCAGCCTATTTTTATCAATGATGTCTCCCAGGAACATACAGTTTCAAAAAAGAATTGAATTTCATCAGGATCTGATCACAGTGCTTACTAAATTGCTTTTTCTGTATCTGACATGCTTGGTAAGGAATGTCCCCAGCAGAGAATCTCTGCTGGAGACTAAACAAAATGCATTATGCAAAGAGCCTCCTGCCTTGGCACCTGCACAATCTCCAGAGCAATTCAGGCACAAGGACAATTCCATCCAGACCTTCCACTCCTTCCAAGGTGATGACTGTGATTAAAGAACAATAAACATTTCCTTTTCTGACATTTCACTTTTTTGCCATCCAAACTATGAAGTCTGTTTCCTTGATTATCCTTCAAATTCTTACTGTCAGGATTCTTATTATCCTGATTTTCTGTGCTGCAGAGAAGTTGGAAAACCTGAGATATACCTACTTCTGCTCAACACAGACTCACAAAAAAAATAGGAAATATTTAAAGATCAGTGTAGCATTATCAGATTATTGTTATTTTCATTTCTAAGAGTAATTTCATTGCAATAAAAAGAGCCTATGGAATATTAACCCCATTTTGTTTCCCTTATTTCTCAAGAGCCGTGATTCTCAATATCATATATCTAGCTCTATCTATAATTTATTTCTCCTCTTAAACGGAAGAGGCTGATGGCTTCTCCATGCCTTCAGAAAAATTAGCCACAATATAATACACGAGATAAGTCACAAGAAGTTACAAAGGTATGATCTGGCTTAGAAAGTACCTTTCAGTCAGAAAAAAATGATAAAATACGAGAAAGATCCTTTGGGTAAATATAACCAGTCACACTGGTGGGACCTTTCTTATTTTCATCTGTAAGAAACAAGACCCCCCCCAGAAAATAAAAGAGAAACTCCACTCTGGCCATTGCTCTCAGTTTTAAGAAGAACCATTTATGTTTTCTTTACTGATTTTCACTTTCTTTGGGTATTAAGTGGATACTTCTCCAGTTCAGGAGTGGAAATTTCACCTGTAACCACTCCACTGCTTTATTCAAACCTATGCACCAAACTTTTCTCATTCAAGTTTGTCACCCTGTCCTTAATTTTAAGGAGACATTTTTTGGCCAACGCCAGCTACAAACTCTGTCTCACCATTATTATAATCATTTTATTACCCTGCTTTAATGGGAGTGTTACTAGGTCAGCAATGCCATTTTGAGACTGAAGGTTATAGGAAAAAAATGGTTTCCTGGATATATTTTGGATGCATTTTCAATGAATTAAGGCAGTTGTGTAGATACAATGTGTCCACACACCACCTGCAATGCTCACGTCCTTCATCCAGTAGCTCCTCCTCACATCTTCTGAGGGTGTAGTGAAATTTTACATTTAAATGCTTTTCTTCTCGAATCCCAATAGTCTCCCAGAACAAAAAGCAGGAATTATTTACCAATCACACTCCTACCTATCCAGCCATCCTAGCTGCTTTGAAACCAAGGGCTGTGGCACTACCTGGGGTATTAATGCAGAGCCAAATGCAGATTAACCTCAGGGTCTCACTTCAGGAGAGGCCATTCCAGCTCATCATGAAATTCCTTGTTCTCTACAGGAAGGTCCTCTAGAATTTAAGGAATGCTTTCTACAGAAGGGTTACCATAGAACACAGAGCAGAGACAGACATAACTGTCCTGATCATGGTGATTTTCAAATTGAAACAGAGTACGGTTAGATGGGATATTGGGGAAGAAATTGTTCCCTGTGAGGGTGATGAGGTCCCTGCACAGGTTGTCCAGAGAAGCTGTGGCTGCCCAATCCCTAGAAGTGTCCAAGGACAGGTTGGATGGGGCTTGGAGCAACCTGGGATAGTGTAAGATGTCCCTGCCCATGGCAGGGGGTGGAATGAGATGAACTTTAGAGTCCCTTCCAACCCACAGTAGGAGGCAGGGAAATGCTCTGTGATACACTGGGATAACACACTCTGGTTTTGTGGGATAACACTTCTCTCTGGCTTGTCTATATTTTCACAGGGGGTCAGGGCACTGGGGAAAATGGAGCTGCTGGGTCAGGCCAGTGAAGCTCCTTTAGCTCATCCTTCACTGGTGGGATCCTGACATGGACACCAGAGCTGGGAAGGTCCCTCAAGGGCCTTGGCAATGAGACAACAACAAAAAGGGGAACAAGGGCACATCTGAACTACAACAGCAGATCAAGGAAACTCCCAAGTCAGCCTTTAGAGGTCAAGGACAACCAAAAAATCCCAGCAAAGCAGTCCAAGGTGAGCCTGAGCTGCCAAGCCTATGATTACATAGAGAGAGCCATAACATGAGGGCTGTGCCTGGTGAGGAATTCCAGGCCAAACCAGGAGCTCAGGAATGTGACACTACACCCCTACTGAGGAGAAGGGGATACAAATCCTACTGCCTTGCCTCTCTGCAAGAGGCTACAAGACTTCATGGTTATCCCAGTGCCTCCTGCAGCCTCCAAAGGTTTTTCAACACTTACACCCCAGAGACAGAATTCCCTCTACCCCTTCCCTCACCCATTATGTGCATTTTCACATATTCATCAATTAAAGCTTTAAAATCACTATTTGATTAATTGAGGAACTAATGTGCATTGTGACAAGAGGCTGAAAAGAGAAATAATTCTTCCTGATCCCTGATGATCAGCTGCAGTTTAACGGGAAAACCAAGGCACTGAAATAATTATCTCTACAAGAGTCAGGGGTACGACATGGATGAGAATTTTTCTGAAGGGAAACTGGCTGATAAAGCATCACTGCAAGAGTATTTTGTTTAAATGTCAACATTTAAAACCTTCAAACGCTCCTCAATGACATTTAAGGACCAAATAAATTGCTGCACATGCTTCCTCTCTGACAGCAGCTCCACTTCACACTGTGACAAACACGGCTCCATGGATCGGGAAACAGACGTGGCACATTGGGAAAGCGGTTTCTTGTCCTGGCAATTAGCCAAGAGAGAAATTAAATCCCACAAGGAGTTGGTTGTGCATTCAAGGTACAGACCCAAGCAAAGGAAGAGACAGAGGTGGTGCTTTCCCAGGAGCCCTCTCCTCTCCTCAAGCTCTGCTTTTTTCAGGAGAGAAAGGCTCAGTCACTTCCTACCTGACAATCCCTGTTGGCATCACAGGCAGCAAACCAGCTTCAAATCCCAGGTTGTGGAATATCTCACAAAAGGAGGAATCACACTGTTCTACTGTGCTCGTGTTGTTATTTTTGTAAGATGTGATCTCACACTTTATGCCAAAATCTTTGTTATGAAGCAGGTAGGGCTTTTTCCTCTTCTTTTTAACCAATTTTAAAATGACAACTGGAGAAGGAACAAAGAATACAACAGGATTAACCAGCAAGAGCTCTTCAATCAACATTTGGGGGTTTGTCACTTTGTCACTTTGTGCACTTCATTAGTTTATTAATTAGATTTTTAGCCTTAGTTCTGGTTTAGGAGGTGGTTTATGCCAGTGAACCTCCCCAGCACCCTAGAAATCCCTCTCCAACACTGGATGTATTTGATTTATGAGAATGATGAGACCAAAGTTTGAATCCAAGCAGATCATCTTAATTTCTGAAAGGAAATTACTTATAATTTCAGTGCCGCAGTTGCTTCTTCCAAGCAAAATAGGAAACCTTTTTCTCCTAAGTTTCTGAAAAAGCCAGAAGAATTAAGTATTTCCGCAATAAATTCCTAACCATGATGAGAAATAGCAGGCAATTAATGGAACATTTCCACATTTGGAAAAAAAAAGAATACAATTGTGGATATGATAAAATCAGTAATTTTTTACCAGTTTATTCCTCTCTTACGCTTGTGTTTGAACTGAACTGGGTTCAAATCACCAGCAGAAAAGTCCCTTCCAGACTATATTCCCTTCTCCTGTAACCTGGCTATGATTTTCTCAACCAGTGTTGTCAATAACTTAGACACCTGGTTCTTTAAACATTTCAGAAATTAAAACCATATAGTTTTTTGTTTGTTTTTCAAGGGCAAAACAGGCAATTTAACCTCTCCTCTATCTGAAATACATCTATATTTAAAGTCACAAGTTAATTTTAGACACTGAACAGTGACTGTCCTGCCTGATCAATAGATCAGGGAAGTGTTTTCCTGGCTGCTAAGGAAGATTATGGAAAACACGCCTCAGGTTCATGCATTCAAATAATAAAAGTTACTGCCAATTTTACTGAAAAATCTTTTTAATTAGCAATCTTGGTATACTCCCAAATACATAAAATGTAATTACCTGTAATGTCACATCTTTGTAATTTTAACCTTTTCATGCAGTGACTTTTCCTTTCAAAAAAAGGCTCTGCCTATCAAGGGATTGCATGTGGGAGACAGACAATCAATCATAAAAAGGGAAAAGATAGGGAAAATCATAACAGCAGACTTAAAACACCCTTTATGGTTCCTTATCATGCACTAGCAGATAATCAATAGTTTATCAAAGCTGTCCATTTTGACTTTGCTGAGATGTTCATTCCAAAGCACTGATTCAAGTTATAAAAGAGCTCAAGGTTGTAAATCTACTGTGAACTCTGCTTGTTTAACTTTGCCCGTTACCCTGAACATTAAATTCATCTGATGACCCCTGGAGGGCTTCAATTAGAGTGAAAAAAGGGGGAAAAAGGCAAATTAAAAATTTGTTCATAAACTTTAAAAGGGGTGACTGCACCCATGAGAGGTTTTTATCTGGGCTTTCCCACTTCCAAAGCAAACCCAGATTGCCTATCAGTTCATCTTGCACCTATGCTTAAATTTAATTAGAAAAGTTGATATCTGTCTTTTGACAGTACTGCAAATAATTTGGCCATAACTGTTTGCTTTTTCTCAATAAGAACCACATCAGCACCTGAATGTGTGTGATGGAAATCAATCTGCATTTCGCCTTCCCAGCTTTTCCCTAAATTGCTGATGAAAAATTAATACCTTAAAAAAAAATAGGTCAATTTGCTAATCTTCCAGTGGTGAAGGGACTATTGCAAGCCTCACTCATGAGGTTCTTTTCGAATTTACTGAACACAAAAGCCAAGAATGTAAGAGATACAGCCAATTTTGAAAGCATTTCTATGGTTATTTCTTGTAGTATGGCTCAAGTGACACCACTGCCCTGTCTCCCAGATAATTTTTGCCTGGAAAGCACACAGGAGCTCATCCATGTCAAAGCCCAACACCTGCCAGCACATATTATTTGCACCAAATATTTTAGTCTAATTAAAAGCAGCGCCTATTCCCAAAATAAAGTCACTTCTTTCTGCACCAGAATTATCTGCAAAAAGAGACACACTCCTAAGGATGAAAGCTCTGTTTTCTCTGGAAGCCACACAGTTGTGCTCAATCACGGTCTAATTCCAGCATGAAGTGTAAATAACATCCCCTGCAAGAGCCTTTTACACCAAAAATTGGAGAGAATCAGTCCCCAAAATTTGGCTGGGAAAGGAATAATTAGAAACCAATTAAATCTCCAATAATTTCCTGAAGTTTGGACGCAACTAAATCACAAGCACAGCTCAGAAGACTCTACAGGCAGAGCAAACCAAATGTTGGCAAATTTTCCTTGCCATGTTTGAATTTTAAAAAATCCAAATCTTACTACAAATAAAGCAAAGAAAATAAAGGCAGATTGAGACTCAACTGCTGCAGAAACCAACAACTTCCTAAATATCTGTGAACATTTGCAGTTTTAAATGTACCATATCTAACCACGGAAATAAAAAAAAAAAAAAGGTTTGGCAAGGAAAACTGGCAAACAAAGCTGATTTTTCAGTTTTCTGCACTTCGGCTGTCGTTAGGGGTAAATTCACTCCCGTGAGTTTGACTTTAAGCAGTCAGGCTTAAAAGTCAGCAAGGAAAACCCAACTTATTCCGTGGGATTTTACCCTTCACTCGGGTAAAAGAATGATTTCCTTATCTATTGAAAGCTTTTATGAAAATTGATTTAATCCACTTCAACACAAATAAAGCTTTAACAGGCCAAATTATGAAGACTCTGAGTTTCAGTGCCCCCAAAATCTTCTCTGCAGCAATATGGTAGCTCAAGGAACAAGTGTCTCTCTCCCCTCAGGGGAAGGTTATTTGATGTTCGGACGGTGGATCCCTGGATCAAATGTCTTCTGTGGGCAGGTATTTCCCCCAGGAAAATTCCCCGGAGGTTTTGTGTTTGGATGAAATTGGGATTTGCACAGCCAGAAAGCAAGGAACTGCAAGGGAATTCAGCTGGAAAGAGTTGGGAAGTGCCTGTCATCCTCCAGCCCAAAGGCCCCAAAAACCCAGCACACCCTGTGCAGTGTTAATTATCAATAATAATCATAAAACTGATTTGCCTTCAATAACAAGCATAAAAGTAGTTTGTACAGAGCTGATAAAACCTGGATACTTAGGAAGTGGCCTGTGTTCCCAACAGCAGGCTCATCCAGCAGGATTACAACACCACCTCAGAAAAATTCCGTTTTCTCCTCCTGAATCCAAACTGATCTAACTAATGAGCTTCTTCTTTCTAATAAAAGAGTTTCTAGGGCCACTTTCTGCTCTTCAGTGTCCTTTTCCCCCCTATCAATTGCACCGTTTTCAGGGAATTTTTAAATTAATTTTGTTTTTAGCCTTTCATCCCTCAGTGCTCTGCTCAGATCCATCTCCCTGAGGGCAGCTGAGCCCATGGACCTTGGAAAGTCCTTGCTGTATCTCTGAGGATACTGGGGATAATTAGTGCAAAAATAAACACTTGCAGAAGGATCCATCAGTGGTGGATGAGGAATCACCATCTCCTGACTGAGGATTCCGGGCAAAGCTCATAGATGTCACGGAAAATTATAGTGATAAATATAATAGTGACCCCATGGAACATGGCAACAAATTACATTGTTGCAAAAATAGTCCAACTGATTCATCAAACTTAATCTGTATTTCACTGCTAATTTGCTCTTTTTCTTTGCATGATGATGGAAAGTACTGAGTAGAGAAATGAAGAAAAGCTTCACTCAGTGAGCAAGAAGAGACTGAACGGGAAAGAGGGAGGAGAAATTATCTTTCCAAGGCTATGAGATGTTCATGAAGTTCTACCTTTTAACTCCATTTGATGGCTTCCACACCCCCACTACAAATGTTAATTTATTCAAGTCTTCCTGATACAATGGGGGGTAAATTAATTGCCAAACTCGATGAGAGACAGAAACACTAAAATACAATATAATTAGAAAACTATGTAACAACAACAAGAAAAAACTCCAATCAAAAAACAACACACTTTTCTTGGACAATGAAATTCAGCTAATAACAGGAAACTAATTCCCAAAGAGATAGTAGGATGGTAAAAATTGGGAAACACACACAGGGAACCTGATGTTGGACTTGATGATCTTAAGGTCTTTTCAGCCTTAACAAGCCCATGATAAGCAGGCGTGGGAGGTTCTTACATGCCAAGACACCATTTTCCTTTTATTATCAGGCAATAGTTTGGCTGATAGGACTTGAATTTTGAAAGGCTTGTGCCAGATCACTGTAAGACAGCACTGAAGCTGCACTTTGAGTCACTCTCAGGGAAATGAAACACATGCAAAGCTTCTGGTTTTCTGAGACAACTTCAAACAATGACTTCAAATGTTGTCTTCGATGTCTTGTTTTGCAAAATAATTCTGGCAATGACTATTAAAGGACTAAGAATTCAGCAGATTTATTTCCTTTTCTGGTTTGGGAACTTGGAGCTTTCCTCCATCACTGGTTTCTTCCATCTCTACCCAAGATAACAAACAAAGCAGACACTGTATGGATTCTTTCTTGCCAATGGATCTCTGGATTTAAGGGAAAATTAGCTTGGAATGGAACATGAATTTTACCTCAGTAAATTCATGGATTGATGCCAACTGTGAAAAAGGAATTGTGCAAGACTGAACCAAAATATTCCTTTCATCAGTTCCATTAAATGCTTTATTTTAGGGGTCAGCTGAGCAGACATTTTGCCCTGTAAACCAGAACCTCTCTTTCAAGCTGCTGCTTCTAAATAATTCATACTCCAGCTTTGTTCTAGATTCATTAATATTCCTTCTTATGTTAATTTAAAAATTAAAGATCAAATTTACAACAACAACAAAAAAAAAAAAGATGATATTAAACTAAAACCAGTCCCTTAGACTATAGAGTAGGGTAATGGTAACTATGTAGTAGCTTAATAAAGAATAAATGTAATACATAAAAAGGTAAAATAAAGGATAAATGTAATACACGTGTTTCCTAGTGGATTTTTTTAAGTACCAACCATATCTTCCAAAGAAATTACTGCTTAAAAGTCAAATAAATGGTATCACTTCTTCCCCTTTGGTTTATCAAAAGTGCTGTAAACAGATAAACTGCAAAGAATTGGTAGTTTATCAACAGATCAGGTTCTCATTTCAAGGATCACATTTCTTACAGTGCACAAAAAAACAAAAAACAAACAAAAGCTGATGCCTGGACAGATTGCAGCTTGCAAAATTAGAGGAATTTAAGTAAAATCACTAATTCACCAAGTCCAAACCACACAATGCAGTTATAATCCAGTGCCAAGGTGTGGGGGGCAGATGTATAAAGTGCAACTGCAGCAGGACTCTGGGGAAGGAGGACAGGGAAGGAAGACACCAAAAGTGTGGGATGGGAGAAGACTCTGAGGCACAGGATAGCAAGACAGACAAGGTAGGGAACAGCAGGAACCTCCACACTTACAGCTCAACCTCCCCTACTTCCTGGTCAGAGAAGCAGGATAGGGAGTATGCCCTGACCTGAATGTTCGTGTTTTATGTTATTTTAATGTCATCTTAATGTCAGAGTTAATCAGGAAGCGTAATACCCAGGGATTCAACTGGTTCTTCCTTTTTCTCTTCTAAAATACAGGAATCAAAGGTCATATATATCAATATCAATATCAATCAAGCAATTCCTATTTCTGTCCCTCCACAATAGGGATGTACATCCCCAGTACACCAAACAGCAGCTCCCCTATAAGGAAGGGGAACCAGCACCACCAATGTATTAGGAAATGGTAAAGTTCTCACTTATGTGAAATGAGCTTTACATTCCCCTTTATCCCTACTTTATGGATATATTAACCTACATACTTAGTACAGGCACCTATATGGGACAACCCCTCATTGCTCTTCAGTGCCTTTTGATCAAAATCTGATTATAGCAACAAAAAAATCTTATCAGGGACTAGTGGTTAAAGCTTCCCCCTCCTAAAAATACTCCTCCTGAGGTTTATAAAAATCATGAATGGAATAAGCTATCAAGTCCCTCCAAGAAGTGTTTTTTGGGGGATATTTTGAGTGAAACACCGACAGATCAGGAGAAGAAATTCCACAATTTACCCGATTTCAGCAAGACTCAGCCTATGCAGTGAATGAGCAGTTTGCCACTGGATAACAGCTGGAATTTCATCCTCTGTTTTAACATGCATCTTAACCTTGATTTTCCTTTGCTTGGCACCCAAAACTCAGCCTGGAGCACATGGGACCTTTCTAATTCCAGTTCTTGTGTCCACAGTTGATTGCGAACCAGACTTAGAACTTGCACAAAACCAGGACTTACAGGATCAGTGAGCTCTGGCAAACTTGCTTGGTAGGTGAGAGGTCTGCAGTCCCGTGTGTTGTTCACCAGGACACAGGGAAGGAACATTGGTCCCAAATCATCCCCATCCAGCACATCTACAGTCAGGGTGGTTGTGCTCGTCCTTCGCTCATTCAGATTCTGAGCTCTGTCCTGTGGAGCAAAAGATGAGACTTTCTGACTTCAGAATCTACTAAAAAACTTTAAGAAAAGCTAAGGACAAATAAGCACCATAATTCCCCACGTTCTGGGAAACAGCTCAGGAGTTCCAGCAACTTCAGAGCTAAGCCTTAAAGGCTCAGAAATACAATTAAAAGGGAAAAGTGAAGAAATACTGCAAAGACATCATTCAGAAATAATACAGTTTGGATAATGAAATCTAAAAATACAGCTTCATATCATAGTAAATATGGGAATTTCTGCCTTCAACTTTTATCCAGGTCAATATTAAAAAACAATTCCAGCTACAAGGACTGGCCTTCACCAGCTAAACTTTTCTTACATTCCCCCAATATGTGCCTTTAAGTAAGACTGGATCAAAGGAGATATAGAGGAATTAATTCCATGCAGAACCTTCGGGATGCAAGAACAAAAAACTGCTGATACTGTAATCGCTGCAAGTAGGGGTGTGACTGCATAGTACAGACAACAGGGAATTAATGCATCTTTTGGTGTTTTAAAATCCCAGAATGGTTTGAGTTGGAAGGGACCTCAAAGACCACCCAATCCCAACCCCCTGCCATGGGCAGGGACATGTTCCACTATCCCAGGTTGCTCCAAGCTCCGTCCAACCTGGCCTTGGACACTTCCAAGGATGAGGCAGCCACAGCTTGTCTGGGCGACTTGTGCCAGGGCCTCACCACCCTCACAGAGAACAATTCCTTCTCAATATCTCATCTCTCCCTGCCCTCTGGCAGTGGGAAGCCATTCCCCGTTGTCCTGGCACTCCAGGCCCTTGGAAATTGTCTCTTCTTCATCTTTCATGTGGCCCCTTCAGGCACTGGCAGACCACAATTAGGTCACCCTGAACTTTCCCTCCTCCAGGCTGAACAATCCCAATTCTTCAGCCTTTTATCACAGCAGAGCCGCTCAGTCCCTCTGATCATCTTGGAGCCTCCTCTGTGATCCAAGAGCTCTGTGTCCTTTCAGTGCTGGTTCCCCAGGGCTGGAGGCAGCTCTGCAGGTGGGGTGTCACATGAGCAGAGCAGAAGTTCAGGAAGCACTGAGAGAGCCCCACAGCCCTGTGGGCAAAATGCTGAAGATGCCACAAAACATGTAAGATTGTAAAATATATCCGCACTTCTATATCAGAGAGATGACAGGAATCCAAACGTGTGGATTCCAGAGCAAGATACCTGAAATCGCTCCCATTTCCCAGGAACAAAGTTGGATCAAAACAGCAGAAAAGAACAAAGAAATTTTCATTTACAGCTGTTATCAGAAGGACAAAAAAGGGAAACAGATTTCACAGCCCCCAAGGGCACCAGAAAACTTGTCTGATGACAGATATCTGAGATAGAGTTTAAACATCACTTTTCTCCTCAGTGCATGTTATCCACTGCCAGCCTCTTTGGAAAAACCTCTCTGCACACTTGCAGTCTGACTTGAAGGAAAAATCACCTCTGTACAGCAAAATGTATTTCAAACCTGAAGGATACAAGGAAATTTGAGCCATTAAACTCATTTGAGCTCAAATTAGCAGGGCTAAATTTTTTAGAAAATGGACACTTAGTTACACGAGACTGCACTTTTCTGCATGGGCTGCACTGCAAATGTGCAACTTGCTCCTTGTGCCAAAAAGGTTATCTTGCCACACACACTGAGCAGCTTTTTTTTAACCAGTAATAATATGTCTGAGCTTTCAGCAGCCCAGATAAACCTTAAATTAGATCTTCAGGAGAAGATCTATCAGACATGGTATTTCAGTGAGGCTTTGACTTTCCTTGGAAAGGAAACTAAAACCACACCTGAATAAGTGGAAGAAATGGCCTTTAAGAGATTTGTACTTACATTTGCTTGAACAATGACAAAATAACGAGTCTTTTCTTCATAATTTAGTCTTTCCCGTAGAACCACTGCTCCAGACAGAGTGAGAGGAATATCAAAGGTCCTGTTTGAAGTCTGCAAAAGAGAAAATAATCAAATAAAATTGAACATGCTTCCAAGTTAAAACTTGCTTTAGATGGGCCACAATGGGATGATCCATTGGCTGTCATTCCAAGATTGCAACTGCTCTTCAGATAAGAGATTTTAAAGTTTTACGTTTTCTCCCCACCCAATTTACTCCAAAAGAACCTCACAATAAATAATCCTGGGTTCTTTACATATCCATTGCTACTTCCAACCACAAACTGAAGTTTGACTATTCTGGTTCGTTCACATCTGCCCTTCTGAATTTGCAGCGGTGTGTTGAGAAGAAATTATCAAGTATTAGAGACTGAGAAATCCACACCATTGTACTCATCTGTTCTTTATTCTGTTTTTCATGAGGGCAATGAAATGAGAAACACAGAGAGCTCTAAGCATGTGCTCAGGTGCCAGTTCATGCACAGGTTCATACATTAGGAAATTCAGATTTCAGGGTAAATCAGGATGCTAAACCAGGTGAAATCCAATTTGTCCTGTGTATTTGCTTCCACAGACTCAGCTTACAAAACTGGGAGTAGCAGGAGGGCACTGCTGGGCTGCACAGGTTTCTGACCTTGAGATCCAGCTCTTATTATTAAATTAATCACAGCAAAAATATCCTTCTCTGTGTCAATTTACCATGGAGAATGTAGTTAATATTTAAGTACATTGAACAGGCAATAGCAGTAAAATATTACCAATTCTCTGCACGGAAAACATGGCAGGGGTACTCAGTACTGTTCTTTCCTTAGATCACACAACAGGGCCTTTTTCCCCTAAAAAAATTTGCAGTTCTTCTGCAAACTCTATTTCTGCTCCAATCCAAACTGTAATGAGGCTCCAAGAAAAGTAAAAGCTGGAGTGTGACTAGGGCAGGGAACAGAGCTGGGGAAGGAGCTGAAGCACCAGGAGCGGCTGAGGGAGCTGGTGGGGGGCTCAGTCAGGAGAAAAAGAATATCAAAACAGAGTAATATAATTCAAATTGCTCCCCCGGGAGTTGGAATGTTGAAAACTTAATTCAACAACAGCATTGTGCATATTCCCTAATTCCAGATACTCTCAAAATGTTTAAAATCCTCACCAAACACAACACGATGAGTCTGTATAAAATCAGCAAGTAGGGAGGGAGTCCAGAACTAGTTTTCAGGATACATTTGTAATAATTACCCTAAGGTCCAAATAGAGCCCTCAGAGCTCTACCAATTCACTCTCCATCAGAAGACAGAACATTTTTGGCGCATAAAGTGACTTAATCCTTAGCTTTTAACAGCTAAAAGAGGTTTTATGGCGTTCCTTTATATGAGCCCAGCCCTACATCAAGTATGCCTGGCATTGATTTTTCTACTTGGCTTTTCTGTATCTTCCAAATTAAACACCAAAATAATTAAGCTAAATCGAATTTTGAGAATAATACATCTTGTTTTTATAGGTTTGGGGTTGTTTCTTTAAACAAATGCCTCCATTTAGTCTCCAAGGAACCTCATAGTGGTGGTGCTGGGCTGGGGTTCACAGAATATTCTGAGTTGGAACGGACCCACAGGAATCAGCAAGAAATGCTGTCAAACAACACCATGGGTGTTTTATCACACAGTAAAGTGGCATCCCAGGAACAAAAAAAAAGAGATATTTGGCACTAAACCACATTCCTGAGCCTGGTAGCATTTTTTTTTCCAAGGTTAAGGAAGAAAATCCACTTGTAGCTAGTATTACACAGGAAATTTCTGGCAAACTGGCTGAGATGAAGCAGCTCACCATGATGATAAGTCGCACTGCAAGTGTAGGTTGTGTACATACCAACACATGAAAAGAGCAGATTTATTTCATCTGTGATACAAAACAGTACAGCAAAGATGCAATAAAGCAGCTTTATTTCAAGAAGATGCTTTTAGAATCATGTCCCAGGATATCTTTGACCAACACAATGCTGCGACTTAATAGTAACTTAAATAACAGAGCAGTTCCTTCTATTGTGGCTATTGAACCACATGTATTGACATGGTAACAAATAATATTTTAAGCAGGCTGTAACTTTTTCATTGTTTTTAGTACACAAACATAGAGAATGCATGGCAAAATATCTCCCTATTTTAAAACACTTCCAGTTTTTCAAACTTATCTGGAAGAGGCATTTAATGGAAGAAGGGTTTTCTCAGTGTAAACATTTTCATCACAGTCTTTACTGAGAGATATTATTTGAGCTAGTTTTCTTTGGTACTCTAAGTTAAAGGGGATAAAAAAGAGTGGGGAGGAAAACTGCAAGCTTTTTCAGGGATTTTCTTTGCAAATTTGAAATTACTTGTCCATTCCTTTCACTGCTTCCTGCCTTCTATTTACTTCTCAAATACTTGTGTCAGTGGGGCAGCATTTTTTAATAACACTTCTGCCATGCAAATAGTTAAAAGATGATGTTGGCAGAGTATTTTAGTGCTCACTATTTCCACTTTGTTTATAAAACTTTGTTTATAAACTTTGTGTATAAAAGTTTAGGGAATAAATAGTTCAGTCACACACAAGCACCACTACAGAGAACAGCTGACATGACAAGACTGACACCACGCCCGAGTAATTTTGCTCATTTAAGTAGAACGATAAAATGATTTGGGTTGGAAGGGACCTTAAAGACTTCGTCTTCCAACCCCCTGCCATGGACAGGGACACCTCCAACCAGACCAGGTTGTCTCACTGAAGGAAGTGACAAACTCAAGAGATTGCTCCAGTCTGTGCAGTCAATTTAATCTCTGAGAAATGACTGCAAACTTCTAAAAAACAAAATAATTCCAAATACACACAACATACAAAGCCAGAAGACTCCCCATCTCCCCAAAACCTCCCAATTCTACCTTGGACAAAGGCACTGCCTCTTTCCTAATGCTCCCCAGAGAAGACTGTAGCTTAAGGTGCTGCAAAGTTTTCCAAGAAACCACCTCTGTCCCCAAAACATGAGATATAATAAGGAAATATTACATCTCAGCATGTCAGTATACAAAAATCAACAATTACCCCAGTGGAAAGTGAAAAAGCAGGGTCTTACATAATTAGTTCCTAGTGACTTACTCCCTGATACTGCCCATATTCTCCACAATTCTACCTCCTAAAAAGTAAAAGTGTAATTCAGCAGATAACTACATTTTTGTTGGAGTCAATGGCAACAGGACTGAAGCTTTTATGGATGCACAGCTTCAGGTGGTGCAAACTGAATCCCAAGTTGTGTGCCTGCACTTCTAATCCAACTGAAAATCAGATTGCAGTTTTCCCACAAAACCATTCCTGCTCAAACTTCCTTTCAGTAAAAGCAGGGAATTTCAGTGACAGATTCCTGACCGCATACTCTCTCTTCCACCACTACACACACTTAAAAATCTGTGTTATGACTGAAAATCCAGGTCAGGCTGCTGAACAAATTCCCCACCAGCTGATCCACCAGAACTGGGCTCATAGCCCATGGTTTGCAAAAACAGCTTTGCTAAAACTACTTCAAATTTGCTACAAAAATACATTTGGACACTTCACACAAATCACCCACATGCAAAACCTTGTTATAATGGAGAAATTCCCCCATCCAACCCTACAGAGAATTCATTTAGTACTTTAGGCCGTTTGCTCTAAATCCATGTGTTTGCAAAGATAATAGGTAAAGATCACTACTGTTTCATTTTAATAATATATAATCCTCTTTCTAAAAAAAACACAACAGTGATCTTTAAATATAAATGACTTTTTGAGCCAAGTCAGAATGTCCCTTTAGGGGGTAATTTATACATGAATACTCCTCAGCTGTGATTCTATTAGGTGGAGATACGTAGGAGTAAATACAGCTAACTTAAAATTCCTGCCAAAACCAAGGAGAAGTGTGTGAACAACACTGGAGCAGACAAGCGGTTATTAATCATAAAATGGTTTGTGTTGGAAGTGACCTGTAAGAACATCCAGTTCCACCCCCTGCCATGGGCAGGGGCATCTTCCACTATCTCAGGTTGCTCCAACCTGGCCTTGGTCACTTCCAAGGATTTGACAGCTACAGATTCTCTGGGCATTAATGAACCTGAAGGAATCCAACAGTGTGGTAGAAAAAAAAACTACCTAAATGGCTTTACCTTGTCATTAGGATTGTACTGGATGACATATTCTATCTGGCCATTGGGACCATCATCAATGTCAGTAGCACCATTGTTTCCAGAAAATCCTGTGAAGATGGTTGTTCCAACTGGAGTTAACTGCAAGAACAGTGGCAGACACCCATTAAAACCCTCAGGTATTCAGCAAACAATTAAGCAACTGTTTGAAGTTTTTTTCTCTTATTGTTTTATTTTCCCCCATAGCCTTGGGGGCTATAATGCTCAAGATGGAACCTCATTTGTTCAAAAAAAAAAAAAAAAAAGATGAAGATGAGAAAAAAAGCCTTAAAACTGACAGAACTCATAAAATAAATATAGATTAAAACCAAAAAAGCTGCTTTTTAGGGCTCAGGAAGGAAAACAAAGATGAGCTGCAAGTGTAAACAGAACTCATTTGACAGTGTCTTCATGGCAACATGAACAGCGCCAGATTAATATTATTATTACATGCAAATAAACACAGACACCCAGAGAATTTTATGGCTCTAAACACAGGGCTGATGCTGTTTCTCCAATATTGTGTTGGCAGCGGTTGAATACTCATTAAATTATGTTCTTAAAAAGAATCAATTTATAATTATCCTTGCACAGACAAATAGCACAAAATCAAGATTCATTGAGATCAACAACAGAAGATTTCTTGGGAGTCATCGTTTCTGAATTTTAATATTCAGGAAACTTTGTGAGCAATCAACCTGAAAGAGAAAAACAAATGAACAGACAGTTTTGGATCCAAAACAGCCATTGCTTCTCACTGCTCTCATCATCCCTAAATTTGTGGCCCACCCTAAATTTGTGGCCCTTAAATTCAGAGTCCCACTGGCCCCTCTTCTCCAAATTTTGCATGAAGTTTTTGCACATATTTAAAACCTAGACTGTGTAAAAAGTTTGAAATGCTTTAAAAAGAGAAGGTGACAAAGGACAGAGTTTGTTGCAAATCTGGATGTTATTTCACATTCATAATTTGTAGTTCACACCATAAAGCAAATAATTAACTTTCATTTCCTCTTACAGTCATAGTTCCTGTTTTATTTAGAAAGCTGCTAATTAAGTGTGGCAATGCTTGACAGAGTTCTCTGAGAAGCATTTCCAGGGCTGAGAATACTGAATCTTTGAAATAAAAAACACCAATTCAAAGCCTTTTTGTGGCAAAACAAGTTGGGTTTAATTTCTAATACTTACACTACCCACATTTAGGCCACAATAACTGCAAAGGGAGAGGAAAGAGCTCCAATGCAGGATCCTAAGGGACTAGGCCCCTCCAAGTGGGAATCTCCCAGCTTCCCAGGTGCTGAGGAAGGGCTGGACCTTTCCAAGTGCTCCCAGCTGAAAGACCAAGAGCTGTGCTGCTTCCCAGAAGCACGGAAAGGTTTGCATTCCATTGAGTTCAGGCAGCAGCTCTGATGGCAAGAATTATTTGCTGTTTCACTCAGAGCAGCTCTATCAGGGCTCTGACAGGGTGCAGATAAAGGATGGCCAAAATAAAAAGGCTCCAGCCCTGTAAAGCACGTTATTAAGCAATAACAAAGGAGACAGTTGTAAAAAGGAACTATCAGTAAACAGCAGGATTTCAATTGCAAGCTCTAACAGTAAAAATCAAATGCTGAAATTTTTGATTGAATGCATTATATCCAAAATAACTGACTGTAGACCTTCAGGACATGCAGGTTTCCATTTTATCTCCACTTTCTTTAATGCAACACAAATGTTGCCAGAAAGAAGAGTGAGAAGAATACCTCCCACTCCCTCATTTCACCTACTCAAGATCCCACATTAGAGATTCCTGCAGCCTTCAGAAAAATTCTGATGAGCTATTTACTAGATGCCTCAAAATCCACTTTCAAACACTTGAGAGAGGCCCCTCAGCATTCCAAGCCACACAATATTTTTACACTGAGATCTCAGCATTACATGACTTTTTGTATGTCAGTTCATTGTTGGAACAAGGAGGAACTCAGTTCACCTAATAAAATATGACTATTTATTTATGCAGGGAAAGTTCAGGTTGAATATTAGGAAAAATTTCTTCTCTTAAAAAGTGGAATTTTGCTTCTCCATATGAACCTTTAGCATTTACTACAGAAAGGCACTGGAGTTCTGCGGCAAAATGTTTGACTACTCTCAGTGTCTTATCTTGTGCAAGATAAAATGTTATGAATTGTAAAGAAACAATTAACTGAGTGTACTTGTCAGCCTGAGGATAATCATCTCTGTGGGAATTCAGTCCAGTGAAAATGAACCACCATGACAAGGAACAAGGAAGATTTCAAAAGTAATGCAATTAAACAAATAGAGAGGAAATGCACACAATACATTTTCTTCCACAGTTTGCAGCTGAAATGCTTAAAAACTTCCTTCAACCTGATTTATGTCTATTAGAAGTCTAGATGCAGGCATGTTCAGCTCTTCCATAAAACATTTGGAAAATACATTCCCCTATTATTGGCTATTTACAGAGTTAAAAATGAATAATTTTTCACAGTGGCCCCAAAGAGCAGAGCAAAGCAAGATTTACAGTTAATCATTCTAAGCCAACATGCTTTTGATGACGTCTACCTGCAGAGATTAATTATTTACATACCACAAGGAAAAAGACAGGAAAAATTACACCACAAAAAATGGAAATTGAGCACAAGTTGTAATTCTCAACAGCCCAAAGCCAAAGTTTTGAGATGACTCGAGTTCAACAAACACACTCAGTTTGCAAATGATTCCCATCTCTGCCAATTTAAGAAGGTGGGGGAAAACTCCAAAACCAACAAAAAAACCCCCAATCCTACAATTTTGGTTTATAAGCAGCTCTAAGGTTTTGTAAATAAAAAAGTGCTAATGACTTCAAAGGGTGTTCTAGCTCCTCCACTATCATTTCCAAACCTGAGCTTCCCAATACCTCTGTAGGACTCAGGCAAGTGAAATACTAAGACAAAAAAAAGTCAGTTTTATAAATCCCAGGCAGCTACATTTAGCTCAGATAGAAACCACCAAAATAAGTTGTATTTAAAACAAAACACAGACAAACACAATTGTGCCTCAGCAGTACAAGGTTTTAGATCCTAATCCCTACATTAGGATACATAAATTTCAACCCCCTGTGGCAATGCTCAAGATTTGCCTATAGAATGTTAACTGAGCTGCATAATTCTTCTGACTTTCAACCCAGCTACAGAACTTTGTTTTAATACTGCAATAACTCAAATCAAGTCACTAATGCACCTAGTCAAATTTAGCCCCAGGCTGATGTCACTGTCAGCAATTTTTTTTTCCTAAAGGAATAAGGATGTGATATTTTCATACAAATAAAAATATGTAATGCAAAAAATCCAAGCAAATATTTCTGCAGAGTATTTCTAATTATCATAAAAATGGTATCATCAACCTTAACTCATTCCTACTTTCATGAGGACACTCAAAATGCTATGGGGAGCAGGTGGAGTTGGTTGAGACACATTTTTTGACTTGAAGAAGACTTGTAATAAATGATTAAAATCCACCTGAAATAAAATATTTCCTCAATAAGCATGGAACGATCACTCGGATACTTGGATGCAAAAGCCACATTTTCAAAACACATGCACATGTGTGCTGGAGAGAAACATGAATTTCTCTGCACAATTTCATTTTGGATCACCTTCCTCAGGGTCTTCTCAAGGTCCAAGGATGGGAATGACAGAAGGAAACACTCAAATCCCTAAGGATCATTGGACAATATCCAGGATATCCCACAGACACTACTGATGTCTCAAGATTTCTCAGGATTTTTAGGCTCCAGGTGAAGATAACGGAAGCGGTAGAGTGAGAAATGATGGTACAAAACAAAACATGGTGAAAAAAAGGCTACAGAGCACCTGGAGCAAGGAAGGAAAGGATAGACCAGCAGTTCACTGGGAAGGATAAAACTGGTCTGGAGCTGTTGCACTGCCTTTGGTCTGACAGATTTTACAGGTACAAATGTCTTGAGCTTGGGGAATTCGTTAGGGAAACATCAGCTTTCCCAATCTTTACACACTTCCTTGAGCATCTGCAAGGGCCACTGATGAGGAAATACTGGATTAGGGAAGCTTTTAGCCTAACTCAGTTATTCCAGCCAAAAAACAAATTGAAACACCTTGTGATATAAAACCAAACAGACACCACCCTACTCCATCCATCTTGTTCCAAGCCTTCTGGCAAAATCCGGGCTTAATTTTAAACCCAGTCTTATCTTGTGCAAATGGAAAAGATATGTTTAAAAGCAGGATTTATGTTGCTATTCTAACCACATTCAACTTCTGTGACAAACTGATCTTAACGTGGACAGTTCAAATATAAAGATGACTTGACATAAAACCCATTCTATTTCTCCAAACTATAATGAAACCTCCTTGTCCTTTGATTTATGTTACTTCTGAAAGATAAATTTCTGAACTTTTTGGTTTACAAGCAACCTGAAAACAGAAGAGAAAATAACCCCAAATCCCTCATTCCAGTGCATTTCTGTTGCTAAATTCACTATAGGCAGTGCCAATTAGAAACAGAATAAACTGGCATTAAAAAAATTAATCACTCATTAAAACCTTTGAGGAAGTCCAAGATGCTCTATAATTTTTTTAATTTTAAGTAATGAATGGAGCATTAACCCACTGGGTGCTGCTCAAGGGCACAGTGCTGCCCTGGCAGATGTTCCGCATGGAACAGACATAAATGAAATGAAGAAACTGATTAAATCAGAATTCAATTGGTAGAAACAGCAACATTTTCCACAGTAATAATGCAAACAAATGCCTGAATGTCCTCAGAACATGGCTCAATTTCTGAATACAAATAATTGTGAATGGGGCATTTCTCACCCTGCCTTTCGACTTCAATCTAATGAAGGAAAATCCTTGTTCTCACAGGATGACAGCACTGACCCACTGACAAAAATTGCTAATAAAATTATGTTTATGTTGCCTGGTCAAATCAGTGGCTAGATGCCCAAGAGTTTGGCTCAAGGAAAACAGTCTCAATTTAACAGGTGCCACCTCTCAGGACACCAGGAAGCTTGAAATACCTGGATATCCTTCTCTCAACTTCCGGTCTCTCCTTAAAAATAATGTGAGGATTTGGGATTTTTCCCTCCACACTTTTGGGGTTGATTAGGCCTAAACTCACCAACCAACTCTCCAACTCATGATGAGATGTCCTGCACTTGGTGATTGGAACAACAAAGAAACGTCAAACACCTGAATCTCCCAAACACAAAAAACTATGAAATTTCTTTTTGAAAAAGCAAATCAATATTTTTAAATCAAACAACATGAAAGCAGTCCCACTCTTTCACAGACACCTTCCCCCAAACCAAGCCAACAGGGACACAATGCCCACACATAGTTAATAGCTTTATTTTTTGAAATGCAAATCTACTTTTTCAGCCTTCACAAGACTGACCCATCTTTCCATTCTCCACATAATTTCAGCCTGGATATTTCCATTTCTCCATGTAAATCCCCACTTCTACTTCTTAGGACTAAAGCCCCAAGATACTAAAACTGGAAACAGAAATCCATTGTACTGTATCAGCAGATTATTCAATCCCTAACAGAGTAAGAAACTTAACTGTAAAGGGAAATGAAGTTGTACCAGCACAAGAAGAAAATATTTTGTTTCCTTCAAGTCCAATCCACAGCTCTCTAGTCCATAAAAATATAAAGCAAAGTAATTCCTTTCACAAACATAATTTAATAAAGAGAAACAGCAATAAACCAAACCTGCATTTTTCCAAGCCTTAATATTGTTAGTAAATCCTTTTGAATGATTTGCTTTACTTTGGTTTTTTTTACTATTATTTTAGTCATGAATACATTTGTTTTCCTTCCAGGTTTCTTGCTAAAATTGCATTAATTTACCAGAAATCAGCGCCTCACTCATGAAGGCACAGGTTTGGATTCCATAGTGAAACCAACCCAAGGGATATTAAAACAATGCAATTCTTTGGGTTTTCCAAAGAGAAGCACTGAAAGCTGATATTTCTAGGGAATGAGGGGGTCCTGACCTCATTCACAGCCACATGGTAGCGCTGCTGCTGGAACTGGGGCGAGTTGTCATTGCGGTCCCTCACCACAATCCGCACCTCGTGGTTGATGATGGTTCCAACCTTCTTGTTCACACACTGCACCAGCACCACGATGGACTGAATGGACACTGGTGGCTGCAATGGAAAAGGTATCATTAGAAAGTCTTCTAGAGGATGTCACATGTTTGGTACTTTGGTTTGTTTACATTGGAATTCACAGACTCCTGGAACTGTCTGCATTGCACGGGGCCTTATAAACATCACGTTGTTCCACCCCCTGCCATGGGCAGGGACACCTTCCACTATCCCAGGTGGCTCCAAGCCCCATCCAGCCTGGCCTTGGACACTTCCAGGGATGGGGCAGCCACTGTTTCTCTGGGTAACTTGTGCCAGGGCCTCCACTCTTATAGCCAACAATTCCTTCCCAATATCCCATCTATCCCTGCCCTCTGGCAGTGGGAACTCTTTCCCTCCAGGCTGTTCTGTCTTTCCAGGCTTTTGTCCAAAGTCCCTCTCCACGTCTCTTTAGGCACTGGAAGGGGCTCTAAGGTCTTCCCAGAGCCTTCTCTTCTCCAGTTGAACACCCCCAGCTCTCCCAGCTTGGCTCCAGAGCAGCCCTTGGAGCACCTCCATGGTGTCCTCTGGACTCATTCCAATGTCTTTCTTGTTTCTTTCTTGTCTTGAATTGAAAAGTCGAGTCAGAAATTAATTCAATTTTTTACCACTTATACTTAAAAATATTTCAAAAACAACTTCCAGAAGCAACTTCCAGACTCCTGTTGCCTTCACTCCAGTGAATATCTGAATATTCAAATGCAAATAACTCTCAGATTTGATGAATGGGCAAATATATTTAAGCCGGAATGACTATTACTATTAATCTGAGTAAAATTTAGGAATTTTTATGCTGTCTTTAATAAGCTTAAACACTACTGAGTACATCTAGATTTATCCGTCATGCCTAAGAAAAATATAATTAGTTGAAATGACAGCTATTTGATAAACATTTCATATTCTGGATTTTGTGTCCATCATGGGAACATGGGAAAAATAATTTGTTGCTTTTGATAAAATCTGAAAGAAACAGGACCAGCATTCCTATCACATAGGTCCACTTTCTGCTGGGTCAGTGCTTAGATTCAAAATGAGGTGTCTAAACAAACACCAATCTGGGCATTCATAGACAGAAAATGTAAATACATAATGGCACAATTTCACAAATTTTTTATGGCCCTGGAGACAAACTATCCCAGCACCTCTTAGGAGATGATGGCACCTTCAGTTCTGATTTATCACTCTTCATCCTTCCTAAGTACCTAAAGTTTTGGAAGTAAAGTCTGGAATTTTCTTTTTATCTGATTTGATTTGGAAAACAAACTGCCATTCTCAGTAAAATCAATCAATGCAATCTAATAAGATTTGCTTTCAAGAAAGGTAATAAAAACAGGACCAGGATCAGGAGAACTGAATCAGCAGAGAGAGAAAAATGCAAAGAGTATCCAAATATATTGAATACAATTGCATATGCACCATTTGTGAATCACAGACTACCATTTTCCTCTGCAATAAAACACTGAATCTTAAGGTTTCATTTAATAAACCGCCCAATTTCATTGGTACTATGAAGTTTCATGTGGTTTTAACTTGACAGATGAGAAAAATAATGGGGGGGGGGGGGGTTTGTTAATAAAAACGGGAACCAATGCACTCAGTGATTCTGCATTTTAGGACCAGGAACAGCTCTGGTTCTGAAGGTTGGAAACTGCCTTTACAGACTCAGAGAATTGTTAAATTTGGAAAAGATCCCCATCGAGTCAACCCGGCACTGCCACCCCTAGGTGACACTAACCCCTCTCCCCAAAAGCTGCATTATTCAAGCTCATGATGTGGATCTCACAGTTTTTCTCAGTCATTGGGGTTTTTGAGGGTTGCTTTCATATTTTTTTTTGGTCTTGGTAGTCACAGCAATTCACTGAGCCCATGGAAGATCTCCAGTGGGGTGCCACCAAAAATCTACAATATCTCAGATCTCCGTTTCATGGCCCACTAAACTTAAATAACTACAAGTGAGTAATCTTACTAGGGATAAGAAGTGTTACAGTTCATAGCAGAAAATGAAGAAGGAATGCCTTAAATATCAGTGTAAACACATTATTATCCACATATAATTAAGGGATGTCCACACTTCACTTATATCCCCTGGACTCGAGTCCACTTCTGCCAAAGAACATCACTGAAAAGTGTCTGTGAATTCACACTAATGAGTATCTCTGAGTTGATTTAGATTATTCCTAATATTGGAACTTAATCTGACAAGGTTGTTTTGGCAAAGTCAGGCTCTCATTTTTTGCTCTGACTTAAAATTAAAAGTGAAAGGCCAGCCATTTTCCAGCACCTGCTGTTTGGAGCTTGAAGAAGTGTCAACTCTTTGCCAAGGCACCCCCAAGTCTTTCACCACTGTGACCACTGAGCCAGGCTTTCTGTTTTGCACATGAAAACTCTTTGTGAATTAAAGCTAAATTAAGAACAGCTGAATTCAATTAGCTCCTTTCAGCTAAAAATGGAAATGAGGAAAAATTTGCATGTTGTTTCTGGTACTTATGAATAGATCTCAAAACACATGGAGGAGACAAATTAATCAATCAAGTTAATACAAAACAAACTTCCCTGCACTCCATGGAGAACTCCTAAGTTTTAAAGCATTCCTGCCATATTGATTACAGCACTTTGGAGTCAATTTTCCTTTCAGGTTCTGATGAACTGCAGCAATGCTGCAACACTGGGAGAAAATACCTCTATTTTTAAAGTGTTGCTCTTCAATGAAATCAGCCTGGATGAGAATACTTCTATTTATTTCTTTCTATAAAAATCAAACTTAGACTGGCAATATTTCTTTAAGGCCATCAGGGACAATATATATCACATGAATTTTCTGATGCCTTAAAAAAGAACCTAAACCAGCACGTTCCCAATTGGACATGTAAGTGATTTGTAATATTCATAAAGCCTCTTCTCTCTCTCACATCTCATAATACAATGTACACAAGTAAAGTGGGCTGTTAATAAGTGGCACAGGACATGGAGTGAGCAGCATTTCTCCCAGACAACAGCAGCAAAGCAGAATAAAAACTTAATTCAGCAGATAAGCCAAGTTTCTTGGATATAAATCCCACACCATGCACACATGGTCAAGTTACTGTGTACTCCCAATAAATCTTAATAAAAAATCCAGTTAACTCTGTCCACATCCATCTGGAGACAAGATAGATGCAGGAATTATTTTCTAGCAGGTCTTGTGTTTGTGGTTAATTAGAAATGGATGGCTGTGGGGAGGAAAGCACCAAGCCACCCTAAACTCACATCTCTGTCCAGCACTCGGCCAGTGCTGTTGAGGTACAAGGTTTGTTTAATGGGATCCAGGATCACCCAGTAATCCACGTTGTCCTTCAGGGAGAGCTCAATGGTGGGGTCAGGCCCTCCCGCTGTCCCTTTGATCAGCATGTTGTCAACCAGGATAGTGCCTGCAACGACAGAAACAAGTTTACACTACATTTTTGTGTAGTTTTGGAACAACTGCAACACTCAAAATACCCTTTGCTAACTCAGGTTTCTGGTATTTCATGTTTTGAGTTGTGTTTAAAGAGCCTAAACCTTATTATCTGTGATGAAAAGCTGCCCCTGACAGTGAGTCTGCTTCAGACAACACAAGAAGCAGCACTTGAAAGAACAATAATTTAAATTGTCCATGAGGTCCATCACATGGAGCTATCTACTTAACATAAGCAGCTTTTCCTCCACTGAGCAACCATCGCCCAACATCACCTCAAACAAATGAAAGCACTGAAATAACAAACAAACCCAGAATAAATTTTCCACAGCACAAGTGACACATCAAGTTGATGGGGAAAAGCAGCACAGTTACATAAAGCTCTCCAGGAAAAAAGGGTTTAAAGCTTGAGTTGCTCTGCAACAGAAACTGAGTTGCAGCACAAAGATGTGGAAACTACATCTACCAAGACAAAGGTAGAGCTTAATGAGGGGCAGCCACAGAGTCAACACCTAGAACATGCTTTTTTTCCCATAGAATCCCAGAATGGTTTGGGTTGGAAGAAACTGTATGGCTCATCTTACTCCAACCACTATGCCATGGGCAGGAACACCTTCCACTATCCCAGGTTGCTCCAAGCCCCATCCAATCTGGCCTTGGACACTTCCAGGGATGGGGCAGCCACACCTTCTCTGGGCAACTTGGGGCAGGGCCACCCCACCCTCATAGCCAAGAATTTCTTCCCAATATCCAACCTAAAGTTTAAAACCATTCCCTCTTGTCCTGTTACTCCAATTTCTGATGAAAAGTCCCCAGCTTCCCTGTAAATCTTTCAGATCCTGGAAGGTGCTGTGAGGTCTCCGCACAACCTTCCCCTCTCCAGGCTGAACATTCCTAACTCTCCCAGCCTGTCTCCATAAAGGAGGTGCTCCAGTCTCCTCAGCAACTTCATGGCTTTCTCTGGAATTGCTCCAAGAATTCCATGACATTGTTATGCTTGGGCACCAGAACTGTGCCCAGTGACCCAGGTGGGGCCTCACCAGAGACCACCTTGTCCCATTGAACCTTCTTTTCAGCAGTCAGCTCTTGCCAGCTCACAGCTCCCACAATGTACATCATTTCCCATGTAAAACATTCCACCTCATTTCTCAAATGCCAAGTATTACCGACTCCCCTCAGCGTTGCCCTCCAGTGCCTCCAATTTGCATGCACAGTATTTATAAACACTTCTCCAGAATTCCATTTCTCTCAAAAATTAACACCACCCAGTTTGCTCCACACTGAAATATTTAAAGAAGTGATCCTCATGGAAGTTCACCAGCACTCAGGAAGAAAATCTGTGAATGTCAGTAGCTGCAAAACATTTAAATTAGGTTAAAATATTTATCATATAACCTCCTGTATTAAGGGCCCAAATAATTTATTCCAAAGGGCAGCATAAAGTTTCTTTTACACCATCACTTTATAATGGTGACTCTGTATCAAGAGACACTCTGGCAGAAGAGCTTGACCTGGCAGCTTGTGGGAGGCCACCACTAGTTTTAACATAAAGATGATTTCACCAGGAAAGCTCTTTATGAACCCTGTGACAGTTCACAGGTCTACCTGACAATTCCTCTAAAACCTATAAAATCCCCCAGCTTGTGTATTTCCCTCATTCCTGTGCCTCGATGATGACACAAAGAAGGGTTGCTTATCCAAATTTGAGGGCATCTGAACAAAAGCTTCCCCCAGAAAACCCCAAGATCACCACAACCACCCTAAAGGTGGTTGCTTTGAATTTTTTCAGTTATCCTGACCAGACTGGGGAAAAAGGAGCTTAAGGGATGGAAGAACTGGGACAACTGAAGGACAGAAATGCCACAGAAATGGGAACAGGAGAGGACTGTGAAAGCAGTGAGAAAATATCCTGCAAGAGCTTATTAGGAAATAGGGGAGAGAAAAATAGCAACAGCATCTGTTTCTCTCTGGTGTTCAAGACTAGTAGGTCTGCGAGGAGCTGTTTTGTCCTGACAGAAGGTCCTGGGCCACCGGCTCTGGGACAGCTGACAAAATACTGGGTTTCTAGAGGACATTCCTTGACTACCTGCTCCGAGGAGCACCAGACTTCCATAGAATCACAGAGCAGTTCAGGTTGAAAGGGACCTTAAAGCCCATCTTATTTCACCCCCTGCCATGGGCAGGGACACCTTCCACTATCCCAGGTTGCTCCAAGCCCTGTCCAACCTGGCCTTGGATACTTCCAGGGATGGGGTGTCACATCTTCAGGAAACCATGATATTGTGCAAACAGGGCACATAAAGAGGGTTTATTTCTCTCTCAGAAAGCTGCTTAAAAAATTACAAAAAATAAAGGTTGTCCTAAGTGAAAACTGGTCCCTGGCTTCTACAAAACACAGAAAGATTGACTTTTATCAAACTCATCCTTCTGCAAGGACTAAAGAGCTCAAATTGCTTAAATTTTTAAAGAATGTAAGAATAAATTATTTCAATTAAATACTTTAAAAAAGCATTTAATCAACTTAAAATCCTGATATGATTATGAGTTTCATGATCTCCAGTACACCATCATTTCTTAACAGACCTCACTGCTTTGAATTCTGCATCTCACTGGCCTCTCCTCCTCTGCTGTACTATAACAGCTCTGCTTGATTTCACAAAGTTTAGTTTGTTTTGATTTATTTCTCTTTACAAATGGACTGAAATTTCTTCCAATATTCACAAGGCACTTGTACACAAAGAGCAGTTTGCAAATAAGCCTTCTAATAGCCATCCATAAAGAATTATTCTCCTAATTTCCAGTAAATCTGACATTATCTTTCCCCCTTTAGATATTTCTATACTCTAACCCTAACTTCGTTCCTTATATCCAGGCTCTGTCCTTGCCCAAAAATGCCAGGGAGGGAATCTCCTAACAATAAATCTCATGTGACTGTATCAAGTTTGTCCCTTAACTTTCCACACAGGCCAGTATGAGAGCAAACATGTCCCTTGATATCTACAACACACTCATAAAGAAAGTTTACAGGCCTTTGCAATTTTTTGCACTATCAATCACAGGATCATGGAATCACTGAGGCTGGAAAAGAACTCCAAGTTCACTGAGTCCAAACTGTGCCACATCCCCACCTTGTCCCCCAGCAGAGAGCACTGAGTGCCATGTCCAGTCCTTCCTTGGACACCTCCAGGGATGGGAACTCCAAACCTCCCTGGGCAGCCCCTTCCAAGGCCTGTACACCCTTTCTGGGAAGAAATTCCTTCTCATGCCCAACCTCACCCTCCCCTGGCACAGCTTGAGGCTGTTGCATCTCATCCTGTTCCTTGCACTCTGGGACCAGAACCTGACCTGACCCCCCAACCCCCACCCTGGCTCCCTGCTCCTGTCAATGAGTTGGAGGAGCCAGAAGGTCCCCCCTGAGCCTCCTTGTCTTCAGGCTGGGCCCCTGCAGCTCCCTCAGCTGCTCCTGGTGCTCCAGCCCCTTCCCCAGCCCCATTCCCTTCCCTGGACACGCTCCAGCCCCTCAATGTCTCCCAGAACTGGACACGGCCCTTGAAAGTCCCCAGCAGTGCCAGCACAAGGGACAAGCCATTGAAAAGGACACCTGGGCCCATCACTAGCAATATTTTTCCTGTCTAATTAAAAAAAAACACCCAACGTGAAAATTAGATCCCAGTTTAACACAAGCAGATTTTAAGTACAACTTTTTACCTTCTGTGGAAACCACACACTCCAGCTGCTTTTCCACCTGCCTGACTGATGACAGAGGCATCTTGTGGAATGCCCAGACTGATTTTCAAGGGATTAGTACAGGATAAGCCTCAAAGAATCAAAGTCAAGGAAGCTGTTGGCTACAAAACCCAACAAAACCAGCCAGAAGCAACCAGACTGTGCAAAGAGGAAAGATCTATTATTTACAGATGTAATTTCATTTTCCCAAGCTTGCTGCAATTATTCAATGACCCCTACAAAACACAACAACAAAAAGAAAAATTACAGAGTTCTGTAAACATTTTTCACAATGGTTCTACACCAGACTACTCTTTTGAGAAGAATCCAGAAGCTGAAAATCTTCATTGGGCTGAACTAATAGGGAAGGGTTTGTTTTTGCAGCCCAGCACAGAAGGTGAACTTTCTGTGGGAAGGGCACTGGACTCAGAACCAAAAGCCATGAAATGTGCAATTTGCCATTTATGCTCTGATAAAGCAGTCTGGCAATGCTCACAAGGACTCAATTCCTCAATCATTTGGGCATTATTTTAGTTAAAATAGTTGAATTGTTTGCCACATCCACAAGATTTTTGAACACTTCAAGGGATGGTGACTCCTACGCATCTCTGGGCAGCATGTTCCAAAGCTTGACAACCTTTTTCATGGAGAAATTTTTCCTAATACCTAATCTAAATCTTCCCTTGCACAACATCAAATTTCCTTCCAGTTGGATTTTTCAGCTAGTGGTATTTAGCATGGGAGAATCTTGCATGGAGACAATCAGTTATTTTGCAGAACCCAAGATCCACCTGCATCACCAATAGCTTCTCCTCTTCTTGGTGGCTCCTGATCAACATTTACACACCAGGTTTCTCTCAGAGAGAGCAAATGTGCATTAAAAACTCATCTCTGTCTCTGTACTGCTTTCCTCTGCCTGCCACTGATTGCAAATTACTTTGGAAATAGAGATTATTTACTCACAGAAAGGCATTAGATGGATCAGCTGAAATGGCAGTTGTTTCTTTTTTTATATATTCTACAGAATTTTCACAGTTAAACCTGGATCACAAAGCTCTTTTTCTGAATTTGAAGGTGTATGTCTGTGGGATAGGATGGATTAAATAGCAATATATCCCAAATCAATAGAAAATGAAAACCTTTTTGCATACATTCCCAACATCATCATGAACTTACTCAGACCCACACTGAAGGCTCATATGCAAAAATATGCTGATTATGCAAAGTCACCTTCTGGGTTACAAATTTCCTGTTCTCTGTCCTCACATTTAGCAGCAAGGATCTCTGACAAGTTTCCAAGGTTGTTTCAAGATTGCTTTCCTGCTGTTCTAGCCCCTTTTCTTGTTTTACTGTTTCCCAGCCAGACAACGGGACCAGAGTCCCAAAAAGCCACAGAAGCACCTGACTGATGAGTCTTCATTCTCTGGTCCTATTATTTTAAGACAGAGCAGAAACATCAGCAAGTTTTAATTCTATCCACAAAAGGTCACCAAGCTTGGAAAAGACCTTGGAGACCATCAAGTCCAACTTTTAACTGATATATTATACAATATTGGGCCTGAGTTGGGCCCAGTTTCTGAAAGACACAGTTGGGAAGTTTTTCTTTGCCTGAAGTAAATATTCAGAGATGAGGGAAAACCAGGACAGGGTAACATTGGAATTCAAAGGAGGACAAGAACATGAAACTTTACACAATTCCAGCCTTTGGGATGAGATGTTCTGCCATGATTCACAAGGCAGGAATTACCCCAAAGCAATGGATAGTTCTTGCCACAGACCTCATCCTACAACTACCTTTCCGATGCCTGAGAGGAAGCTTCTTACACCTCCCATGATGAAAACTCCATGGTTTATTTTAGTACTTTGTGGAAAAAATAGGTATATTAAAGTTTGTGCGCATTCCCAGCCAGAGCTGAGCTCCTGGGGACACGAATTCCCTGATTATGTGCATTGATTATGGAGTCTGGTACCTGCGAACAGAATGATTCGCATTGAAAAGGAGTCACACTCCCAGGGATATCCAAGTCTTCCCATTTAAATATATTATCACAAATCTAATCTCATTCTATTTCAAATCTGGTTTATTTTATTGAGACTATATTAGTAGATGTTGTATTTATCCTTCATCTGCTAAACAGGTCCCAAGCCAGGAGGAAGTAAGACCAGGCTCACACATGTAGCGTCACCTCAGAGCAGCTCTAATGCCAAATGTGACCCCCCCAAATCCCCCAGGAGCATCTCTGGAGCTGCAGAGACCACTGGAAGGGCTTCAGGCTTTTAGGTTCCTCCTGCCAAAAAGGAAGAACCTGCAAGTCCCCAAAACTCAATGCAGCAGGAAAAAGGAGGTTGGAGCAATAAGAGTTCCCTGGCTCTTTCCCTGCAGCTGAGCCTCAGGATTGTGGAAGAGGGATGTTAAGCAAAGGTCCTTTGCTTCCTCCTCCTTGATGCTCATTTATGCACAAGATGAACTGGAAGACCCTGGTTCATTGGTATTTTTCTGAGGATGCCATATTTCCATTTCCATTCAAGAAAAAGTTGAAAAATAGATGATTTTCACTCTCATTCTAGGAAAAACAAAATCACCTTTTTGTAAATACAAGCTTTGGTGAGGTCTGCCTCTCAAAAGATAAACCCATATTTCCAAGGAAATAAGGGGGGAACTAGAGTTGCAAGTACCATCAAGATGGATAATGAGGAACCAGAAGTGTGCGGGAGGCTTTGGACAGGGAAACTCTGATGTAAATTATTTTATCCAAATAAGGGTTTCAGCACACAACTCACGGAGAAGGAGCATGGGGCAGCATCCCTCCCTCCCTCCCTCCCTCCCTCCATCCCACCCCAGGTTCAGAGTTCCAGGGCACATTTGGGAGTGTGTCAGGTCACAAATAGATATTCCGAGCTGGTTTTGTTAATCTTGTTTGCTTTCCAATTTATTCAGCCATTCCTCAAGCTGATCAACACAGAGGTTTATTTGGTCTCCATTTAGAAAAGTCTAGTTTACACTTTAAGCACAGGAGGACTTGTAAATAACCAAACATTTCCAGCAGTTATTTGGGAACACTGTAATCAGACTGAAGGTGGGAATTAAGTGACTGGAATATTTTCACTTTAATTTGGAGCAAACCCTTCTGAGAGGAGCAGCAGGAGCCTGTAACACTCTGCTCTAAAGTGAATTATTAAAAGTCTAAAAACCAACCTAAACATTGCTTAAACTGCCTAATCTTATTAATATTTCCAAGCATCTACTGTGCACCACATGTATCTGTTTTCTCCTTATAAAGGAGGGGAAAAAAACCCAACATACTGATGCTTCTCCGTCCTCTTTAGCCTACTTCCTGCAGGAAAGCTTCTCAGGGGGAAAAAATGAGCACTGCCAGCAAAGCTGGATTTTCCTGGTGCACACCAAAGACAGAGCAGTGAAACCAAATCGTTTTCCAAAATCGTGCCCAACATGCTTAGTACTGAGTTTGACTCTATTCTCCAAGCTGTTTCCAGGTGTTGGAAAGTCAGACACTTCAAACTGAGCCTCTGGAAATGGGAATGAAAAGGTGCGTGTGTGGGAAATTTAGGGAAGGGCCATCACTGAACAGAGAATAGAAAGAACTGGACTGGAAGGGACATTAAAGATCATCTCATTCCACCCCCTGCCCACCTTCCACTATCCCAGGTTGCTCCAAGCCCCATACAACCTGGCCTTGGACACTTCCAGGGATGGAGCAGCCACGGCATCTCTGAGCAACCTGTGCCGGGGCCTCACCATCCTCACAGCCAAGAATTTTTCCCCTATATCCCATGTAACCCTGCTCTCTTTTCCTGTCACTCCAGGCCCTTGGAAATAGTCTTTCTCAATCTTCCTTGTGGCCCCTTCAGGTCCTGGAACGCCATAATTAGGTCACCCCAAAGTTTCCCTTCTCCAGGCTGAACAACCCCAATTCTGCAGCTTTCCTCACAGGAGAGACACTTTATCCCTCTGATAATCCTCTGGACTCATGATCTAGGTAGAAAATTTTTTTTCTAAAATAAAAACCAAATTTTTTCTAATAAAACCCTAAATTTTTATCTACAACTAAATCCGGATACAAGTTTTTTAAACAATAATCCACTGTTCCATTTTCCCTACAATTTTGTTCCCTACAATATTCATCCTATTTCTGCCCAGAGCAAAAAGAATCCTTGAGGTGTGAGGTGGGGCACTACAGAGCAAGTGCACACTGGATTTTGCAGCAGACAGAGGAAAACCCACAATTTCTAATCTATTTCCAGAAGCTGGAGATGCAATTTTTCAGGGAATGAAGGAATTTCTTGTGATGCCTCAGCAGTCCATGTAAAGGAGGAACTACCCCAAATGCCAGATGTGAGGAGAGTCCAAGAGCAGGACAGAAAAAGGAGCTGCTGCCTTTGACATTCTCTCTTTCCTGAGCTCTAATAGTGGGTTTGGGGAAGGGTGCATTGTTTCCAACTTTTTTTTTAAATCACCTCAGCTTTCTGTGCAGTCCTGTTTCATGTTCACCTGCTATGAGGACAGAGAAAGCACCTCTGCATCTGGGGAGAGAACAAATCCTTCCTTTTTCTGAGAATTTTTTTATTATTGAAATGGAAAGCATGGGAAAAGGATTTTATTATTCCCAGAAACCTACACGATCATTTGTAACCTAAAATAAACCTCCATCAATCACGTGGCTTTCAAGGAACCAAAATTCCAAACAAGTGACAAGGGAGTGGCTGAGAAACAGTCACCCCAACGGTTTGAGAGCAGAATCTCAAATCAGGAAATTGTGAAAGCAAGGAGAATGATGGATTACAATGGACAGACTGATACAAAAACAGGTCTAACATCCTTCTTATCCTATTTCATCCTCATTCCACTAAACCACACAAGCTGCAGCTGATTTACTATCACTCATACCAGCTCCATACCAATAGAAACCTAAGAAAACCACAAATTCTAGGCACTATAGCCTGCCTAGAAGCTCTTTTTTTTTTTCTCCTTGAGAACACTGAAAAGCTTCTAAGGAGTTTTGTTGCCTTTGCAATCAATCAGTGGCTTCTTAACACATTCCCATCCCTGGAAGTGTTCAGGGCCAGGCTGGACAGGGTTCGGACCAAACTGGGATAGTGGAAGGTGTCTCTGCCCATGGCAGGGGTTTGGAACAAGGGTTTTAAGGTCCCTTCTAACCCAAACAATTAAATGACTCTGATATTTTTCATAACCCAAATCCCAAGTCTCTAAATCCACTAAAATATTCAGAAAACAATTTTAAGCTGCAGGTTTGCGGGTATCAAGGGAAAACCCAAACCTGTTAAAGCCCTGCCATTCCCCAGAGACACTCAATTATTTCACACTTTCCTGACTTGGCTGTCAGGGAAACAGCAAGGACATACCCAGCTTAAAAGCATTGCACAAGGACCAGATTTTTAACCTTTTCATCACCTAACTTGCAAATCATGATTGTATTGTTTTTTTTTTTCCCTTCAAGTGGACCTGCTGCTTTTCTGAAGGGAAATCCCCCTCACCAAAAGGCTGTTTGAACAGAATAAAAAAAAAGCTGAGTGAACTGAAAATAAACATATTTGGAAGGAGATGCATTTTGCTTCACTTGTAATCTGAAAACTCTCTAAAAAACCAAAAGCTGAGTTAGAATAAAATATTAGACACCTGATTAACTAAGTTTTTGCTGTTCTATTGCATGAGGAAATGGCAATGGACATGAAAGTGGGTGTCAGTCTCTTCTCCCAGGGAACAAGTGAGAAGAAATGGCCTCAGGTTTCAGCAGGGGAAGCTTAGATTGGATATTAGGGAAAATTCCTTCACAGAAAGAGTCCCTGGAAGTGTTCAAAAAACGTGTGGATGTGGCCCTTGGAGACATGGTTTAGTGGTGAACACCATGGTGCGGTTGGATTGATGGTCTAAAAGGCCTTTTCCAACCTTAATGATTCTGACATTTGCTTTATCAAGCAATTGCAACAAATCCTGGAATGAAGAAGCTTAAAAATACAAGGCAAAATCACTGAAATGATAAAACATTAATGATTCTACATGTGCACAGTTGGTACCACCCAACTTGAGCACCAGCCCAGCTCCCTGCTCTAACCCTGCTGAGCCCCTTGGATTGGGAAAGCAGCTGAGATAATATAAAAGAATTTTAGTTGATTTAATAACTCAGTAATTTTTAACAACAAAAAACAGCTGAAAATAAGAGTTCCAGATTACCTTTTCCAGAGTGGGCATTTGAAATGGAGCGAAGTGTTTCATGTCAGCAGGGACACGTCTTTTGTCAATCCTGGGAAAACCTGCCCACACTCAAGCTGATGAATAAAAACAATTCCCATGTGTTCAGAACAGAACTTGGGAATTTGGCAACTACAGTGCCAGCAAATGCTCCCAACATGACACATCACCCATTTTCCCACTTGGATCAGAGGTAGGAATCTCCAGGGACAAAACTTGGATTATAAAGGACAATTACAGCTTTCTCTAGGAACAAAAAAGAGACCAAATCAGGACATGGTTCTGTAGACCAACTCAAGTGGGACCATTTAACAAACATCTCCAGGTCATGGGGATAACTCAAGATTTGCAGTTGAATCTTCAGGTTGAATTTTCAGGACATTCATTTATTTTCAAAACAAAAAAATAAGCACAACATGACTCAGACTTTTCTGATAAAACCATCTGGAACATCATTATTGGTTTAATTCTGGTTTAGTTCTGGTTTAAAACTGGAGACTATATCCAAGATGAGGGGGATTTTAACAACTGCTTTGTAGAAACACAGAGAAACCCATACAAATCGGGACTGGAGATTTTACTCCATATTTCTACCATTAAAAATTTAAATGCAGAATACCTTAAAGTAGCTCTTACAGTCTTTCTGACTTATTTATGTAACTTTTCACTTACTTGACCACAAGGTTAGGAGGCAAAAATCATCCCCTGAAATCTGATTCCCAGGATACCAATATTTCTCATCACTCCTCCAAACCAAATGTACAAACCAGAGGGGTTAACTGGCTGCCTCATCCAATCCTGAACAGTTCCAAGGATAGGGCAGCCACAGCTTATCTGGGCAACCTGTGCCAGGGCTTTCCTCACCCTGACAGCCAATAATTCCTTCCCAATATCCCATCTAGCCCTGCCCTCTGGCAGTGGGAAGCCATTCCTCCTTGTCCTGTCAGTCCAGGCCCTTGTTCAAAGTCTTCTCTTGGAGGCCCTTTAGGGACTGGAAGTACTTTTAATATGATTTCACAGAAAAACACAGAAAAAGGAGAGACAGGGAATGGGGAATTAACACTTCTTTAAAAAAAAGCAGAACCAACCCAAATGTGGGAGTGTTCACACAGCCCATCAAGCTTTCACAACACTCAAAGTAATTGGCAGCTGTTACAACTCTTAAATACTCCTTGTTTTCCATTCAGTTTAGTTATGGTCTTGCACAGTTCACTGGCTGTTTGCTGGTAAAGGATGGACTGGAAGCCCTTAAAATCTGTTAATACTTCAAGCCTGAGCAAATCATATTTCCAGCAAAATCTCTTGCACACATTCATTTTCTCATGTTCTCACAGTCTCAGGATCCCAGAACGGGTCAGGTTAGAAGAAACCACAGTGGGTCACCTCTTCCAGCAGGGCCAGCCCAGAGCACAGGGCACAGGATTGTGTCCAAAGGGCTCTGGAGTATCCCCAGGGAGGAGACTCCACACCCTCTGTTCAACCTGTTCAGTGCTGGGTCACTGCCCAGGGAAGAAGTTCTTCCTCCTGTCCAGGGAGACCTTGCTGGGCATCAGTTCCTGCCCGTTCCTCTTGTGCCTCCCCAGGGCTGAGCAGAGGGGCAGGATATCTTCCCTCACACAATATTTGTTCTGAACCACGAAGTTGTCTACATTTTTGGACAACATCTTGTGACACATAAAAATAACACCATCTGAAATCAGAGCTACCCATAGAAGACCAGAATAATCTCAGGAATGTAATGATATTTTCAGATGCTCCCTCAAACCCAGCAAGCTTTTATTTTCTGGTTTGTGTCTTCCCTCAGCACATGCTGCCATCCTTTCCTGTTCTTGACAGAAATACTGTACAGCAGAGTGTGCAAGCAAATTTCAAAGCTAATTGAGAACAGTGACATGGAGTTTAACAATATTAAACCAAAAACCCTGTCAAGTTTAGCAACAGATCATTTGCATCTCCTTTATTTTGTTGTACAAGTTCTCTGTTTGCATAGAAAAGAACCCCAACAAAATAGATGTCAAGTTGCTTTGTAAATGGCTGATATCTAATAATGATGCAAATAAGTATCTCAAATGCTAATAAAGCATCATGTTTATTTGTCAAGCAAATTACTGAGAGGCAAGTTACTCTGACAACAGCAAAAGGAGAAATGACAACAAGAACTGACCTGTTTTCCTACCACCAAGTAGAGTACAGACAAGAGACGTATAGAAAAAGGCAGCAATTTACTGAATATATGGGGTGGGTGTGAATATGGATGGGTGTATGGATATGGATGTGAATGGAACAATATGAATTTCTTATGGAAGTGATGAACCAAAGAAAAAAACACACAAAACAATAATCACTGTCCTTGGAAACACAATTGTCCCATATGCCCCCGGCAGTTGCGATGTGCCGTGGTGCAGGAGCTGCAGTGACTCCTCCGGGCAGTGGGGGTGCTCAGGAGCACAGGGGGTGCAGTTCCTCCCTCCCAGCTGGCAGGGGCGCTGTGCGTTGGTGAGAATGGAGTCTGGAGAGGGAAGGACCACATGTGAGCAAAAATGGAGGGTGCCGAGGCCAGGGAGAAGTCCTCGCAGTGAGGATGGGCCGGCAGCACCCAGTCCAGGGACTGAGAGGGACTGGGGATGCCCAGGAACATGGAGGGAGGCTTAGAGATGGGAGCACAAGAACCCAGATCTTCGATGGAGAAAACTGCGCTGAGCCCGGCCAGCTGCAGCGTCTGCGGAGGCCTCAGCAGCTGGAAACAGTGGTGGTGCCAGGTGTTGGCAGGGGAAGAGCCAGGGCAGCGTGAGTTGTGCCAGAGTCCCTCTGTAACCAGCACTGGGGAGAGGGGTCTGTGCTGCCTCATGCTCATGTCCCACACGAAAGAGGAAGAGAGTGGGTCCACTAGTTCTCTTATAATCCCAGAGCTCTCTGTGTGGTTTGGGCAGTCTCTGCCCCTTTTTCCAGGTACCTCCTGACCACAGGGACCGATGGGAGATGGAGGAAAAAAGGTACCCCTCCCCAGCCCAGACAGGCGGCCCGGCCGCAGGGAGGGGACGTGGCTCTCTGGAGTTACTGGTGATGAAATGGGCTCTTGCCATTTCACTGTGCAAGTGAAATGAAAACTCCCTCCCTGGCCCCCAAGCCCGGCCAGGCACCCAAAACCAGGGGTGTCCCATCTCCAGCCCTGGCTTGGGGCCCAGCCCCACCCCGCTTGCCAGTCTGAGGAGAAGAAAAGAGTTATTTTTTTCTGTCTTCCTCTCCAGTCCCCAACCCATCACAAAAGTATACTCTGCTGGAGCATCACACTGCTGGCTTTTACTTCACTAACAGTCCCATAAATCTATAATCCTTTCAATAAACTCCACTGTTGTACAGTATATTAAACTGGCTCTTAATAAACTGCACTAATTCCTTCTTACTTCCCAAGCACGTCAAATAGACATCTATAAAAGGAATTAATTTATAAAATGAAGTATATTCTGTTTTCTGAGAGGAAAATAGTGGCCAATGGCTCAGAGTCCTGAGGGACATCACTGACCAATGATTCCCTCCAAGGTCTGTACTGGGACCACTGTTACTTAATACCTCAGTTAATGCTGTGAGGAAGGGCTGGGAAAACTGAGATTGTTAAACCTGGAAAAGAGAAGCTTTGAAGTGACCTTCCAGTGCCTGAATGGAACCTCCAGGAAAAATGTAGTGACATTATTTTCCAAGGGAAAACCAGTGTCATTTGAGAAGCGCAATAACAGGTCAATTAACAACTTTAGAAGCAATTCTTTATGGACATTCAAACCCTTTACCTTTCCATTGTGTCTTTTTATTACAAACAGTGCTGTCATTTCTAGCACATTCTTGCAATAAAATAGAAAGACTTAAAAACTAACTGGTGTTTTGTTCAGATGCATCTGACTACAGGAAAAGCCAGTCCATTATGGGAAGTGAAGAGCTGAGCTCAGGGACCAGGCATGAGACACACTCAACATCAGGTGTTAATTTCTTTCTTGTTTGGCTTTTCAAAGACACTGTGTGTTGAAATCTGGTTTGACTCTGCTCCAGTTTAGCTTCTGCTCCAGGCACTTTGGAATGATCTGGATCTAAGAGGGGAAGGGGTTGTTTGCAAAGAATCATGAGGTGGAAAAGCCCTCCCAGCCCATGGAGTCCAAGCTGGGCCCAATCCTCACCTTGTCCCCCAGCCCAGAGCACTGAGTGCCACGTCCTTGGACACCTCCAGGGATGGGGACTCCAAACCTCCCTTGGCAGCCTCTTCCAATGCCTGACAACCCTTTCCAGGAGGAAATTCCTCTTCATGTCCAACCTGAACCTCCCCTGGCACAGCTTGAGGCCTTTTCCTCTCATCCTGTCCCTTGTTCCCTGGGAGCAGAGTCTGACACCCCTCTCCTGTCAGGGAGTTGGAGAGAGCCAGAAGGTTCCCCCTGAACCTCCTTTTCTCCAAGTGAATTCCAGGCTTCCTCCTTTTCTCCAGTCTATTTCCTCCAGAAACCACCCAAGGCTAGACAAACTACTGCATCAGTGGCAGTGCTGGGACCTGGCAGCAGCCTGGAGAAGAAATCACTTCCTCTAAACATCATTAGCAAAGAATATTAAGAACAGAATATTTTCTTAGGCTCACGCTTTGTCTCTTCTGTCTCTACACTAAAGGAACAAGAGTATTTGGTTGTCATTCCTGCCTTTGATGCTGCTCACCCCTGCTTCACCAGGACTGAGAAATTCCCTTTTTACCTTCCCTTACATAGACATTTTTGAGCTTTCTTGCCATAACTTGAAGCCACCATCTTCACCATTCCTGATGGGATTTGGGGGGATTAAACACATGCTCGATTTGAAGGAATGGGCAGCAGAGGGAGTCTCATAGGGAATACCAATGTGGAGCCTCAGCTGGAATTCCCAGGGATCCAGCAGGTCTCCCACTGCTCCTGGCATCTTCATGGGCTCCCACCATGGCCAAAAACCCTGGACCTCTTGGTGATACTTGGTGACAGCTCCTGCTAATGCTCTGCTGGGCTCTACCTCATCCTCTCCATCACTACATAGAGTATTGACAATCCACATAGCATTTTTAATGCAAATGTAATGCTGAAAACTGTTTTCATGGAAGTGCAAATGAAACCAAACTGTAACATTCAATTCCCCCCATACAGTTCTGGCGTTTGCCTTTAATAAATCCTTAATGACAGCAATTCCGCTTCAGAGCACAAGTGAACAACTTGTAGACTTAAAGCTCATCTCGTTCCACCCCTGCTATTGGCAGGGACACCTTCCACTATCCCAGGTCGCTCCAAGCCCTGTCCAACCTGGCCTTGAATTTTCACAATCTTATTTTTGTTCCAGTACACAGGCACTAAACCTATAAAACACAAAATATGTACTGACAGGAATCACCTCAGGGCTTGTTTTGTACCAGAACAACAAGGCCAGAGTTAAATGCCTGGAAATAAGAAACTCTAAGGTGTGCAAAGCACCTTTTCTTTCCTATCAGTGAATGCACCAATGCCCAATAAATGCAGTTATTTTATCCACTGTATAGCTCAGACTGATTATAAATAATATCAAAACCTCACAAAACTTCAATTTTTTTCCACCACAGAGGCTCAGCTAATGATTCCAACTCCACACTCTATGTCAAGTTAAAAGATACTGTACATACTTGGATATTTTAGATATTTAACAGCCAATTGCTCATTGTCTGTTCAGAGCTTCAAATTAAGAACCCAGCTGTGGCAGTTTAGCACATTCTCCATTAAGACAAAAGTGTGGTTGTTTTTGTTTAACAAACAGTTCATTTTCATGGCAGGCAGAAAGGAAAAGGGCAGCTTGCCAGAAGTGTGGAATTACCACAAAGAAGTGACTGGCAGGTGGTCCTGGGGCACAGTTATGCTGGATTTGTACATTTATGAGGGGTAATCCCAAATCCTGGCTATGGTAGTATGATTGTCTGACTTCATCCTGTTGTTGCTGGAAACTTTCTGTGACATACCTGTTCAATCCTAGTAGAAATTTCCCACACATACTTCCATGCACAACTGCTCCTACATATGACTCTATTTCAGTACATTTGCATCCTCTGAACATGTACAGATATATTTCCACTTAAAAAAATCCATCCCAGCAGCATCAGACTTAAACGTGGGTTGGTTTATTTATTTTACCAGCTGAATAGAGGTTTCCCTCTCTTTCTTCCTGATTTATTCCTTCTCCAGCTCTTTCCAAGGAGGCTGAAGATCATTTTTGGTGGAGCATTCAACAGATCTGACTGAGCCACCAGCTCCTACTTAGCTCAGAGCTTCCCCTCTTTACAGAGAGATCCTGGAGCTGTCTCAGAGCAAGATTGTCCATATATAATTCTAAAATTCTCCTAAGGTTCCTCTGCACAGGCAGGGCCAACATCCCTTTCCCAACAGCCTTTCCTCAACAGCAGTTGGGTGTGAACAGTGTGCAGTGAACAAAATCACCATAATGGAAAAATCCAGAGCCAGCAAGTGCATCTTACAGGGATCTTAAAAAGGGCCTGGATGGTTTGGGTTGGAAGGGACTTTAAAGCCCACACCCTTTCCTATGGACAGAAACACCTTCCTCTAGACCAAGTTGTTCCAAGCCCAGTGCAACCTGGCCATGGACAGGGGGTGGAACAAGATGAGCTTTAAGGGCCCTCCCAGCTCAAACCATTTTGTGTTTCTATGATTCTTCTCCTTTTATAAACCTGCTCTTCCTTTAGGGCTTCATTAGAAAAAAATCCTTGTTACTCTCCTTTGCTCCTGCTATACAGATCCCATCCATCAGGTTTCTGCTGCATCTGTTACACCAGGAATTCCAGATGTCCAAAGCACCCAGATTTCATTGTGCTGCTGGAGATTTTAAGGCTTCAAGCATTAGTACAAAAATCTGAATATTTGATCTTGTCTGGTTGCTTGGCTGGTCTAATTGGAATAAAATCTTACATCCTAATGCACTTCTTCCTTGTTTTCTACCTGAAGTAAATGAAATTTTACCCTATCCCTGTATAAAAAAGCTGATGTCCTCCACAGGAGATGAATTCCTTCAAACTGCTCATTTGTCAAAACCATTCATTCCCCAAGTTCCCTATAGACTTCTAATTGGAAATGGCTCTTTGGCTGAAATGAAATTCATCTTAAACAGCAACTACTAAAAGGAGCCATGAAACTCCATGAAAACCTTGGAGGCATTGCTGAGGAGGTTATTTATCTTCTGGACTTACCCTGTTTTATTTTGGAAAATAGGCATTAATAAAAACATACCCCATGTCATCTTTGGGTAATATGAACTCACCATGCAGTGGCCAATAATTTACATGGTGATTTTCTGCGGCTGAGAAAGAAAGGAAGTTTTATCTTACTTCCAGAAACTTAAAGCATCTGAAACACACCACAGCCTGCTTTATTTTATTACCTCTTTTTCAGACTTCTTCCGCTAGAGCCATGGCAGAGAGATGCCGAACCTGGAGATATTCCTTCTATTTGAGGCTCCTCTTCACCTTTTATTAGATTGTACTTGGATCAGGGAGCTCAGAGTGCACAAAGGAATATTACACACAGCCTTTCCTTTCTTCTCTAATTCCACTCTTTTATTAGGCCACAAGGTGCAAGTCTTAGAGAATCATTAAGATTAGAAAAGACCTTTAAGATCCTTGAATTCAACCATCAGCACAGCTGTTCACCACCGAACCATGTCCTCAAGTGCCACAACCACAGGTTTTTGAACATTTGTTCTTCTCACAACCACAATTTGAAATATTTAAATCCTGCTGCAGACAACATTCTCCTCCTCTCATTTTAACACTACTATGCTCCCACCAGTAAGAAAAAAAGACTTCAGTGGATCCAATTAAGTTACAATCAATGTTAACTGATTCTGTTCTGAGTAGGCATAAATATTTCTCTTAAAGGAAGTTAGTAAATTTGATTGATACAGATTAATAGGGAGAAAGTGAATTATGTTACAAACAGCTGGAAATTAACTTTGTCTTTGCAAACACAAGACAATAGCAAAGGTCTCTCAAATATATACAAAGCAAAGAGGAGTTTTTCAAAAAGGGCAAAAAGATCCACTTGGCAAAGCAGAGATTTAAAAGCTGGAACACCAACAGCTTCCTACACGGCCATACTAATGACCTGTCAACTTTGTGTTTCCAATACAGCTCTTGATTTCAGCTGGAAATTGTCCTATTCCATATTTGTGCCTTTGCGTCAAATTTAAGGCCTAAGTTCTCTTTCAGTTTGTTTCCCACATTATTGTTATTTTAAAGAAAAAATGTATGTAGCACAATTAATATTTTCTTTTTTTCTGGTTTGGCCATTCAGTTGTTGCTGAATGAAGGGCCACAATTAAGAGTTTGCAACCCCAAATCAGGAGTTTTTCCCTATCTCCATCTGGAAATAAACTGAGTGAACATCACAGGGGGTGGAGAAGGTCCTTGCGATGACCCAGAACCCTTTGGCAAATGTGTCAACATCCACCCCCACACCAAGTGTGCTCATTCCTTTCCTGAGGACTGGGAAGTCCTTCCTTAAACATTCACAGGAGACATAACCTCAAACCTCACCTCTCCTTCAGCACAGAGTGAATTACTGCACAGTGTAAAAAGAGCACAGCATCTGCTCAAAGGAGGGATAATGAGCTGCTGAGGTTTGAGATCAGCACAAGACTTGACAGACAGATGAGTCAACATCCATGCTGCAAATCCTTGGAAAAGAGTACTGCCCCATGCTGCTCCCTGGGTCAGGCACTGGCAGAAATGAACTCCAGCAATCCCCAGGCTTCCCTTTGCTGTTTCCTAATAGCTGGAAATCCACCTGTGCTGGAAAATAAACTCTCTGGAAAGACTTCTAAAGAGACTGATTGACATCAGGATCACAAAGACATGAAAGCACTACAAGATGAGGTGTTTGGAAGACTTCCCTCCCTGGTGAGATGAAAATCTACCACTGCCTTTGATAGAACCCCAAGTCTCTGCCTCTCTGGCTCATGCAGTAGCAGGGAGGGATGCCACTTCCAAACTAATGAAGGAAAAGGGAGAAAAGTCTTCTGGCAGGGTCAGTCAGCACATGTAAATGCAGACATGTACTGGGGTGGGGAACTAATTTAATGAAAATAGATTGGGATCCAAGCGAGCCAGTTCCAGTCAGGCATCAGACCCTGGAATTACAACCAGATTCTATGAAAGCACCAGTGCAGCATTTAACAGGGGCCAGAGAAAAACTCCCCAAATCAGACCAAACAAACAAGAACCTCAGCAATAACCATTAAAAACATCCAAAACTCTACATTTATTTTATCTTTATACCCCCTATATCAGCCCTGAGACTGTACCACTCTTTGCAGTTTCATCCATCACAGCCTATGGGCTGACCTGCATTGTTTCCTCTGGATTTGTCCACTCCTGGATGGGATACCCTGGCAGCAGACACTGGGACTGTTTGGTTCTCCTTCCCATCAGTGCTATGTTACTAATTGCAAATAGTGGTTTCTGTGGGTAAGTGACATGAAGCCAGGCCTCACCGCAGGGGAATGATGATATTCCCAGCTGAGTCATCCTCCTGATTGAGTCACTGGGTTCCATCTGCAGTTTGAAGTGCAGGGAGATGCATCTCACTTTGATTTATCTGGGCAGTCACAATCTAGATACAGGATCAGGCTGCCCTAATCTGCTCTGCAGAGCCCCCCTTCACATGGACAGTGATGTCCATGACACACTAAATCTGTTTATTTACCTTCCCCACACCTTCAGCACATCACCTCCTCTCTACATTTCAACAATCTCAAGATTTTTAATATATGTTGCTATTGATTTTTTCCCCACACCATTAGTCATTCCTAATTCAGCTGCATCTTGCAAGGGATGGCCAGAGAGAGGACAGGGCTGTCACACTTGCTTAGCCACCTTGGTTTTCGTTCTTACCTCACTTGAGAGGACGCTTTAAAGAATTTCTCAAACTGGGGCTAAGGTTTGTTCCTCTTAGTCGTGATGCTCTTCACAAGAAAAGGGTTGTAAGAGAATGTTTAAGTTACTCTCATGAAGAGAATATAATGTTTTTCACTTAAAGGTTCCACAGGCATATAAAGGGAGAAATCAGCTCAAAAAACCGAACAACTTGATCAGGCAAAGCAAAGAAAACACTCCAATAAACATAAGCAGTTGAACAATACTGGAGACCACAGAATCCCAGGATGGTTTGGGTTGGAAGGCACCTTAAAGCTCATTCAGTTCCACCCCCTGCCGTAAACAGAAACACCTTTCACTATGCCAGATTTCTCTAAGTCCTGTCTAACCTGGCCTTCCAGGGATGGGGCAGCCACAGCTTCTCTGGGCAACCTGTGCCAGGGCCTACCCACCCTCACAGCCAAGAATTCTTTCCCAATATCCCATCTAATCCTGCCCTCTGGCAGTGTGAAGCCATTCTCCTTGGTTATGTCACTCCAGACCTTTGGAAATAGTTTCTCTCCATCTTTCTTGTCAGCTCCTTTCAGGTCCTGAAAGGCCACAATTAGGTCACCCCAAAGCTTCTCTTCTCCAGACTGAACAATCCCAATTCTCCAGCCTTTCCTCACAGCAGAGGTGCCCCATCCCTCTGATTACCTTGGTGCCTCCCCTGTACTCTCTCCAGCAGCTCCACATCCTTCCTATGTTGATTCCCTAGGGTGGTGGGAAGGTGGGTCATGAGATGCAGAAACTGGTGTGAGACAAAGGAAAAGCTTCACAACATGGAGAAGAGAAACTAAAGACCCGAGAAACCTCCAAGTTAAACTAAGTTAAGCCCTTGAAAGTGGCTTTAAGATCCTCCATTTTTGCAGTTTATAGAAAGCAAAACATCAGAATCCTGGTATTGCTTTAACATCCCTGCATGCAGGAATGAAGAGTCAGAAGCACTTATTAAATAGACACCCATTTTTCAGCAGAAAAAGGTGATTTCAGTCACAGAGTACTGATTAAACACTTGTTTTTTACATGGCAACAGAGGACAGTGCCAAACCACTGTTGACATTTCTGTGCCTGTGGTCCCAGGATGTGGATGTGGAGGTGTTTGGGAAGAGCTGGTTCATTGTTCAGATCCCTTGGCAGTAGTCCTGAAATAAGGAAAGCAAGCACTGGGCTATTCTTTCAACCCAGTAAATACACACAGCAGTTGGATGCTGGTCCCCGAAAAAATAATGCACATAAACATATGAAACCAAATGCATGCTACAGAAATATACCTACTGACACGAGATAATGGGAAATAAATTAAAAAAAATATATAAAATCAGTTATTTGTAATGAAATTACAAGCCAGGAGAGCAAAGGGAATGCAAGTTTAAATTTCCATGGCCTCATATCACATAAGCTGATTATGAAACTATGAAAATAAACTGGATAATGGATAAAACTGGATTAAATGGATTAAGAGCTAGTTAGCTGAGAGGTGTCAAAATGCAGCCAGGAGAAAATCCCTGTGTTATCCACGTGTAAGCACACAGGTCCAGGGAACATTTTCAAAGGTCTGGCCACCACCAAGATGCTGCAAAGCTACTTGGGGACCTCTTTCCTTCTGAGATGAAAACAGCTGCAGACTTCGAGCAAAGTCAGGACAAATATAGAGGCTCATGCCATCCCAATTTTCCTTCAGGATCTGCCTGCCATCAGTGCTGAAGATGGGATACTGTCCATGAGCACTGGCACGGGCTGTAACCAAGTGGATAATGGGGATGTGCTTGATGTTAGCAGAGAAAAGTGAGAACAAGTCACAAAATCAAATTAATCTGAGTCCTTTGAGAGGAGTCCAGCCCAAGGGCCATATCAGAGCACCTTTGACAGCATAAGAAATCCTCTAAAACTCCCTTTTTCTACTTCATCCAGCAGAGATTGAGGAATGAGCTGAGCACAGTCACATAATATTCTTACTTGTGCTGCCTTAAGACACCAGGGCAAAAACTACTTCCACTGTGGAGAACAGCAGCCCAGCAAGCCTGGAATCTCACACCCCCTGGTTACCACATTTAAAGGCTTATTAGGGCTCATAGAAACAGGACCAAAAGTTTCAGGGCCATGCCCAGGTGCTGAAAGAGGAGGACAGTGAAAATCAGCATCGAAGGGAGAGTAAATATATGTTTTCAGTGTATTTTAATGTTTACTAATCCAGCATTAATATCTGACACCCACTAGGCTTGTTTGCACAGAGCTGTAAACTAACACAGATCATGCCACAGAATCTAAAGAGATGAAACAAAAAACAAGGCAGCACATTTTAATGAAGGGATCCTTTTGTTATTTTTTAATCTATGCCAAACCATATTTCAAAGGTAAAAAACCACCCCAACCCAAAGTTTCAATGTCCTGGCAGTTGGGTGAAGTTGCCCTTGGAAAAAAAGCAGCCATCGTTTCCCATCTGTCCACAGAATAAAGGATTAATGAAAGGAAATCCTCAGTCAATTCAAAAATAATGAGGCATCAATATGTAGCTGCTTCAGTTCTATCAAACTGAATTAACAGCTCATGGGCTTGTTTTTTTCCTCCATCTCTTCTCTTTTTTTCAATACAATAGATACTAAAAATTAAATATGCCATAACTAACTACCCAATTTTTTTCTGTTTAAAATTAGCTAAAATTTGTTTACTGAAGTCATGCTTAGCCTTCCTAAATTGAGAGTACAACTTCCCAGTGTTCTGTTTTTGGCATCTCAACTCCAAGCAGGCACCAACTGCCCCTAAACACAAGGAATTGGGCCGTGTGGAGCCAAAACCTGGCATGAGCAAAGTGCTTGGAGAAGCCGATTTACAAGAGGTAATTTTAATTGTACCCAAAGTCAAAACTACTTCAACCCTTCAGGTGATACAGGGAACTGCTCCATGAAGATCCTGGAATACCAGGGATACTGAACAGGCTGTAAACTCACAAGAGGTGCTGTTAATCCTTTCACCTCCCACTGGAAGAGCTGCAGTTCATGGATTTTCCGCAACACAAAGAGGCAAAACGCCAGGCAAAGCTATTAATACACAGTTTTATCACCTATTTTTTCTCTACCCCTTCTATGTTGACCACGTGAGGCCAACAAAGCCTATATATTTTGAATTAACTATGAAAAACACGTCCTGACAATACACCTCCCGCACTGACATTTACTGGTGCTCAGGAACTGTTTGTAATCTTGTATTCTAAGCACTATCAATTATCATAAAAAGGTTGAAGTCTTCACCTACTGCTTGATAAATAATGCATGAGAGAGCTCAACATCAGGCAAGAAACAGCACTGCTAGATCTTTAACACTTAATATACAATCAGCCACGGGGACATGAACAAAATGTGTTCTCCGGTTGCAGATCTGGGCAAAAAAGGATTTTTTTTAAGTGTCTTTTACAGAGCTGTAACAGAGGAAAATCTATGGTTTAGCTGGGATACTGTTAATAAAATAACTCAAGTAGCAGAAAGGAGTTAGAACTAGTGTTGTATGATACTACAACAGAGGAAAAAGGACATCTCAATAAGCCAAGAGTTGTGTGAGAATGGTTAATGCTGGTACTGATTCAACACAGAGGTATTTTCCAACCTAAACAATCCTATGGATTCTGTGTATTCTTCTTCTGGAAATACATTTTTTAGTCCACTGTTATTGGTCTTTTTTCTTTATTTTGTAGTGGTGTTTTTAGCAGCCACAGCATCATCCCCCAGCTCCACCAAAAAGAAGAGGAGCAATTCCTTCCCTTCCAGCTCCTCTTAGCCACACATCCTTAAAAGCTGGGGCGCTCCATGGGAGAGGGGGGAAACACCGGCAGAAGAAAGAATTACTCACTACTGAGCTGAATTAAGTGTTTGGAGGGGCATTTTGGAGCCCCTGTTGACTGAGGGACTCCAATTCCAACAGCAAATGTTGCTCTGTGAAGCTTCAAGGGGAGATTTAATGCTGAATAAAAGCATGGAACCAACTCCATATGGTCACTTGACAAATTTAATGTGTTAATACATTATGAGTCAACACTGATGTTGTGCTTGAAAGGGTTTTAATAAATCAGGGCAGACATCCCTTAGACCTCATGGCAAACAGGCAGGAAATTCCTTCCAGGAGCCTTCAGCAGGCAGACGAGGATGAGGAGTCCTCCAACACCCACCTGCTTGTGTTAGAGGAAAGGCAGACCCTTTGCATCCACAGGCAAAAATCCCAATGTAACACAGCCAAACACTGGGGACAAGATTTTCCTCATTCAAGGCCCTTCCACAAGAACTTTGCTTTTACAAGTGGAATGAATGAACTGCAAAGTGTTTTCCTTCACAGGCAAACAAGGCAAGGACAAGGCTAATAGCTTCAAGGAGGAGAGATGAACACAAACAGCACATCAGGAGTGTAAGGGCCTAATAAGAAACAGGCTCTAAACTGGGAAAGTGGGCTTCATATATGTCTGAAAAAAGTCAAGGGAAAAAATAAACCCCAGAAAATTCCCTTAGTAAAGCAGCAACAACAGAGCTGCTGACAAATGGACTTTCACTTATCTGGTTTGGAAAACAAATAAAAAACCCAAAGCTCTTCTTTCCCACCAAAAAAGAGGAAAACATGAGTGCACAGAACATCACAAACCTCAACCACTTGGTCACTGTATTTCCTTACTTTAGTGGGCAACTTCTTACTGTCTGATGAGATATAGTTTACGAAAAAACTCATTCAACTCTAACCCTGAAAGATAAAAACTTCATTTTGCCTCAAATTAGTTGCTAAAGAACCTGGAAATAGAGATGAAGTTCTTGTTCTCAGCACAGAGCTGCAGGAGGTCTGACACCTGCACCTCATGGCTCATCCAGCAAAACTAGTCCTGCTTCACTGGAAAAACCTCTTCAGCCAAAACCAGGCATGGAAGAAACTCACATATCTGTCCAACTTGGCCTTGAACACTTCCAGGGATGAGGAGTCCACAAAAGACTACGACAAATCCAAAAGTTAAATCCTCATGGATCTGTGGGGCAAACAGAGTTAATTCTGGAAACTGAAATAGATAAAAAGTGACCTCTGACACACTGATGTGGGGAGCAACCCATGGCTTCAAAACTCTCAGAGAAATCAGGATATTCAACAGTTAATTATAGAAAAAAGCAACATTCCCAAAAGAATTCCTAGAGGGATCTAGTAAGATTTTTGCTTGTAAAAGGTGTGATACACCAAGGCATTAACAAAAGTGAGCAAACAGTGAAAAATCATTTTAGGTTGGATAAGATATCCAAGTTCATGGAGTCCCAGAGTTATCCCAGCACTGCCAAGGCCACCACGGCCCCTTCCATGAGGAATTTTCCCCATTATCCAACCTGACCTCCCCTGGCACAACTTGAGGCTCTTCCCTCTCATTCAGTCCCTTCTTCCCTGGGAGCAGAGCCTGACCCCCTCCCGGCTCCTCCCTCCTGTCAGGGAGTTGCAGAGAATTCCAGGTCCCCCCTGAGCCTCCTCTTCTCCAGGCTGAGTCCCCCCAGCTGCTCCTTATGAGACTTGACGATTATCCACCAGAAACCCTAAAAAGAGGGAGAACTATCCCATGAGCTTGGATTCATGAGCTTGAAACAGAGGGTGGGGAGCTACATGCAAGGGGGAACAGCAGCAGTAATCAAAAAAAACCCCAAACCCTGCCCCCTCCCCCTCCCCCCCAAAAAACCCCAACCAACTAACCAAACTCAACAAAAAACAAGAAATAAAAAAGAAAACAAATAAAAACTATGAAAACAGACAGACATGCTTGAAAAGTGAGGTTCTTCTCCCCACTGCTGCTTTCCTCAGGGATGGCCTTTTCAAAAACTATTAACTCCTGGTATGGAAGACAATTTATCACAGAACTGCTCTTTTAAACTGCATGCTGTTGTGGTGGTGACAAAATAACAGGCCCAACATGAATGCTCAGTAGTGCATTTCAGAAGCAACATTTTCCAGGTTTTTCATTGGTCTCATAAACCACCCTGAGAAATAAAATTTTATGCCTGGGAGAAGCTATGTAGAATTACTCTTCTGAAAAGAATTAGTATACATTTGGGCAAATACTTGATCATAAAAAACATCACAGAAACACAGAATGGTTTGGGTTGGAAGGGACCTTAAAGCTCATCCCATTCCACCCCGTGCCATAGACAGGGACACCGTCCACTATCCCAGGTCACTCCAAGCACCATCCAACCTGGCCTTGGACACTTCCAGGGATGGGGCAGCCACAGCTTCTCTGGGCAACCTGTGCCAGGGTCTCCCCACCCTCACAGCCAAGAATTCTTTCCCAATATCCCATCTAACCCTGCCCTCTGGGAGTGGGAAGCCACTCCCCCTTGTCCTGGCACTCCAGGCCCTTTGAAATACTCTCCCTCCAACTTTTCTGTCGGCCCCTTCAGGTCTTCGAAGGCCACAATTAGGTCACCCCAAAGCTTCTCCTCTCCAGGCTGAACAATCCCAATTCTCCAGCCTTTCCCCACAGCAGAGCTGCTCCATCCCTCTGATCACCTTGGTGCCTCCTCTGGACTCTCTCCAGCAGCTCCATGTCCTCCCTGTGCTGTTCCCCAGGGCTGAAGGCAGCTCTGCAGGTGGGGTCTGACCTGAGGGGGCAGAGGGGCAGAATCTCCCCCTCCCCTGCTGCCCACGCTGGGGGATCAGCCCAGGGCAAGGGGGGTTTCTGGGCCATGTCCAGCCTTTCCCCACCAGCCCCCCAAGTCCTTCTCCATCTGTTCATTCTCAGCTTGGATTGATCCCAGTACTTGACCTTATTAAACCTCCTGAGATTCTCACCCCTCCAGACCATACAAGTTGACCAGTGCTTCCCAAAACACCTCCAAAAAAAAGGATGAGCTTCTCGGAGGGAGAAAATGACCTTAAGGTTTGTGCTAAAGGTATAAATTAGAGGCTGACAGCCAGTAGGTCAAGACTTAATGACTTATTTTCCTAAACAGTTGTTTCAATAGGTTGAAATGTAGAATACCAGAGTTAATGATGAGAAATGGTGAGTGCATAAAGGAGGAAAAAAATATCAGAGCTGTGAAATGTAACATTTGGCTTGATTAATGTGACTTTGAAAATCTAAAAGGATACACGGAGTCTCCACATGAGACTATGTAACAAAATAATCCAACAAATGTAATTTATGTTTGAGCCAAGCAGAGATTTGAAATCTATCATTTATTGAATTATTTTACTGTTCTGAGCACTCTGCTGTTCAAAACAAGCAATAAGTTAAGTGATATTAGAGCTTCCAAGATGGAGTAAAGCTAAAATCACTGATTTTTTTTAGCAATCTGCTTAAAAACACAAAAAATATGAGGGAGAAAAATTTTCCTAGAGTTGCTGGACAGTTTTGTGTCATCTCAAGATCAAAGTAAAATAAATGCTTTTAAAGGAAGCTGGGGCTTGACCAATTCCAAGGCTCTTTTTCCCCACCCCCTTTTCTTTTTATTTTAAGGTATGAAGGGTTCTGAAAGTATTGAGCACAGCTCATTATTCACCTGGTCCACATCCATGCTTCCAGTACCTCTTTCAGACACATGTTGAAGAATGAGAGATGTAAAGGCATACCTGCTCATCCAGGTGTGAAAAGATGTTGGGGTTTTATCATCATTTTAAATGGAAATTTAGCTGAGGTTTCCTCAGAAGGAGGCAATTTTTCAAAAGCAGGCATGGCTTCAAGAAAGCCTCTCAGAACATTAATGGGAATTTTGTCCTGGGGTAAAGAATTTCAAAGGAGTCTCAGGAATGTCACAAAGGAGAACACAGGATCCTAGGATGGGTCAGGTTGGGGCATCTTCATTCTCCAACAAGGAAAGGCTGGGTATCTTTTTAACATGGTAGAGAAGGAGATCAGTTTTGTATCCCATCACACTGTAAACATTTCTCCTGGTGTTAACTGGACTTGGAAAAGAACCAAACAGGCTTCAACAATTCAGATGAGATATCAGGGAGGAATCATTCCTTATAAGGTTGGTGAGGCCCTGGCACAG
>VYZS01093397.1:14450-29840 GCA_013400695.1 Neodrepanis coruscans | reverse complement strand
CATTTTTATACCCATGACAAGAACGTAAAAGTGAAATGTAAACAACTGTATGCCTGGATCATTTAAGCTAAAATGGATGTTTGCTGTTACAAGTAAAATAAATATCTACTGTGGTTGTTGAAAAATAACCTCTTTAATGAAGTCACATTGCCTTTCAATTATTCTTGACTTCTATATCATGGTATGGCCAAGGACCAAGAGACAGAGTCACATGTGGCCATTTGGACTCACAACAGGACATGACTTGTTTTTAAGCATTTCAGGCTTGCTTCTGTTACCCCAGTATCTTTATAGATTTTTTTTTTTCCTTACTGCTGTAAATTGAAAAATTGTTTAGTGTTTTGGGGTTTTTCTTAACTGAGATTCTTCATTTAAATGTTCTTTGTCTTTGACATTTCTATTTGTAATGTTGTATGAGTCACTGCCCCATACAAACTTTTATAAATGTAATTTTTAAACATGAAAATACCTTGTGTTTAACTACAGTTAAGTGAGTATTTTTAAGATGGGCCATAAATAGAGCTTATTGAATGTTTATGCCATTTAAAATAAAAAGTTCAAGAGCTTGAAAACAAACTCAATTTCTTCATATGGAAAAATAATTACGGTTGTGTTATAAAGTACAGGTAGTGAAGTACTAAAGCAGGACAAAAGGTTATGAAATCAATCCTTATAAAAAGTAGTGATAACTATAGGCAACTAGGAGAGAATATTGGAATGAAAAGGTGATAATCCCATTTAAAAAGGTTGGAACAAAAACTGAGCATTGCAATTAATGAATAAAACAGAATTGAGAATAAGGGGGAAGGTATAGCCATAAAAACCACATAAAATCAATTTGTCATTTCCTCTAGTGAGTGATGGGGACTCAGACAAAAAATGTTAGGTTTGATCTGTTTTGCTACACTTTTTCTTCTGAAAAACAAAACCAGAAATCCTGCTGACAGATTCAGGGCACACTTCACAGCAGTTAAAACTGGTGATTGCTCTACTACTATTCCTTCCCATTTTGTTCTATTCAGTTTTGACTTCTATGACCTCTGTCTACACCTTTCAAAAAGGACTCCAGGACACCTAACGCAGAAAAACAGTCCTAACCAAACTCATTATATACGATTATTAAATAGCAGAGGCACTAAAACTACCTCAAGATTTCTTCTTTTGTTTTTCATACATTGTTGCTATATCAGTTTGCTCCTTCTTACTTCCTTTCCTTAAATTAACAATTCCTAACTGTGACTTGTTTCTTACATACTTCAATCATTTTTAAAATCTGGCATGATACCTCAATCATTCTCTTTGTCATCAGTAGTCCACACAGAAACCTGCCAGTAATATTCTGTTATTCTGAGGTTTTTCACTTCTTATATTCTAAATTAAATCTTTTGTGCTTCTTCATTAATTAGAAAGATTTGATGCAAGGGAAGTCTACCAACACCTCTATGATACTTGCCTTTCTCTAATCAGAGCCCTTCACTTCCACCTTAAAATTTTTAAAAAAATATATAATCCTCATTACTATAAAACTACTTTTCTCTAAAAAATAAAGTTATTTTTTCCACCTTTATTTGCCAGATGTTCACTCCTTCAAAACATTTAGTTACTTAAATGACAAATTTGTCTCAGTTCACTTTTCCTCCAAAACACAGAACTCAGATATGCCCGTATTTGGTAGAAGAGTGTTACCAAATTGCATGAATCATAGATGAAAATGAAGTCAACTAATTGAGTTACTATTTTATCCTTATTATGTTTACATTTTCCCAGTTATTAACACTTATGGAAAAAAGTATACTGATCCCAGATCTCATGATTAGCCAATAGTTTTTATTTATAATTCTCAATTTCTGTGCAGCATAAAGAAAAAGCACGTTTTGTAGCTCATCTGCATCTAAGTAGTTCTGTGCACTGAATCAGTGTTTGTGCAGACATCATCTTTCAAGAAGCTTGAACACATTTGCCTGAAAGTTTTTCTAAATTGTAGAAAGGAATTCATATAATATTTTTACACAGATGAAACTTTTGCCAAAATTTGCACAAAACAACACTTCAAAGCCTTTTGGAAAAAATTTTCCTTCTCAATACACTGCAATAGACATCTCATTTAAATAGTCAGTTTGGTTACACACTAGGGTATCAAAAAAAACATTCTCTTCAGAGTTGCCTTCTGGCATTACCCTGGTTACACAACCCTAGTTGCTTGCTTCTCCAATGACAGACTTAGCTACCATGTATAGATTTTGCTCCTTTCCCTGTTTGTCATGCCACAGATAGCATTGTTCTGCCACCCTTCATTCCTTTTCCTTTCCTCCCACCCAATCCTTATCACAGGCCTTGCTGCCTTCCCCTCATGAGACGTATACAGGTCATTGCATTTCATGGAAAAATAGATCATGCTATCATCATATAAATGCAAGAGTCAGCCTTAGCTGTTTGGAAACTCCAAGGCTAAATTGCATAAAAAACCCTAGTACCATCTCTTGCTGTTACAAATCCCATTAGTAATCACAAAGGATTAATGGAATTTTAATGTTTGGGATAAGTTCTCTAAGAAACAAGATTTATGTGATCTGCCTGCCCTATCCTGTCCATTATCCAGCAGAGAAGTAGAGTCCTTAATCTTGTTAATGCTGTATAAACATTGTAAAAATAGTTTGATGAGTAGATGCCCCTTTGATGGGAAAGGCAGCCACTTATCAGCTGTGATTAGAAAGCTGTGCCATCCATCCAGGAAAAACCTCCAGTTTATATTTCATTGCACATCACAAGACAAATTCATAGGAAACCAAGATTCACTGATTCTGCTTCTTAAATTAATTGCAAGTTCAAGCTACCTGCTAATGTGCCTTTAGAGAGATTAGAATATGGAACTGCTGCACTACTTTTAGCGATTATCACTTTTTTTTAAACCAATATAGTAAAAATCACACAGCACAAATAATGTTAACGTTTTATATTTCTTCAGGATTATGCCATAATCAATATTAAAACATCTATAGTTAAGTGCAAAGGCAAAAAATACACCCTGGATGTCTAAAAGGGAGGAGTCAGCTCCCAGTAAGAGGCCTCAGTGAGCAACTTGAGTTAGTTGTTACTTTGCCTGTGCCTACCATTGCCACTGGATACTAGATTTATATTTCTCCCTTTCATTAGTAAGTGAAATTCATATGAAGATGAAGGCATTTAGAAGTAAATAGCCAATATTAATAGTTGACAGTAGAATTCAACATTTTCTTTGCAGTATCTGAGCCGGATTTCACCTATCAGTAGTGCCTATATGGAAAGTTTCACAGAATTATCTCAATATATGCATAAGAACTTCTTTTGCTAATCCATAATTCTCTGTCTGTAGATGGGAGTTCATTCTAGCATCTGTGCACCCTCAGTTCTTCTATTATGCCTGTGTGTCTGGTATTTACAGCCTGCTTATCCATATTCCTAAATGTTTTATATTTTGTCTTCATTCATATACAATGAGAGTACAAGACTTCACCAAATTCACCAGCAATATGTCATGAGTAAGCAACAACATTTCAGCCACAGTGTCCTGGTGTCCTAATCTTCAGATACCAAGTTATACCTTATAAAACCCTTTCAATTTCAAATAATATAATAGGGTATGCAATATTTAATATTTAGTTTCAGTTGTGTTACTATTGTCATGCTGCATTCTATTATGAATTCCAGTAACTTTGGTGTGGGTACCATATTATTCCATATATTCTGTACCCATGGGCCTCAAACACTAACTGACAAACATCATGTGTCAAAGCCAGTATAACTTATCCTTTTAGTCTGCATTGTATAAATACTCTTCCTACTTACATTGCAATGTCTTACAACATGAGGAAAAATTTTACAGATTTTTTTCCTGACCCAAAGTGAGCAAAAATATGGAAATAAAACTGGACAATCTGCAATGGTAACATTTTTCAAGTTTGAATTCACCTTGAACACTAGATGATTCTGCAGTTCATAAAACTAGCTTCTTACATGTATATACATATTTAAAAAAACTACTAAGATAATTTATGTCTTTGTGTACAATACAAAGAGGGTGGATTTTGAGCATTAAGTGTATTTTTTCTAGAAATTTCAGTCAATAGTTTGATGATTTGATTTTTAATTTAAAAATAATGTTTTTCCAAGAAAGGCAGATAAATGTTTCAGATTCACAGTAGGAAGGTTTCTGTCCAAGAAGCTTTCCTTCTGGAAAAGCTTTATTTAAGCCTTCCTTCTGGATCTGTCTGGGAAAAGAAAAAGAAAATACAAGAACAAATAGAAAAAAAACAAAAACCGTTCTGGGCTTTAGTGTCATACTACAAAAAAAACAAATGAGTAAAAATATATTTTTACACTTCCAGTTCATCACATACAGCCATGGTCAGAATTTGATCCATTGTCTTGTCATCTATTTCCTTCTGGCACTTCCAGAGTTTGGTCAAATCTTGACTAAAATTTTCAGATTAAGTTTATATGATAGGCATGGTCTTTGTGATGTTACAATGTGGTCCAAAAATACAAAATAAAAACTAAGGTTTTGGAGTTCCCCTCCATCTTATCTGTTTCTACTGTTTGTGTTCTGCTGTCCCAGTTATTTTCTTTTTCTTATGAGATTTCTGTATCTCCTCTCATTCCTTAGACATTTCATAGCTCCTGGTTAGATACTCTTACCATGTGATGTATTCAACCTTTACAACAAATAATTTACTGTGTAAGTTGAAAAGTGTTAGAATGATGAATTCAAATGTTTCTTCAGACCTAAAAATACTGTCATACTCTAAAACAAACAAGTATAATAAAATTATCTTTCTTTTCAAGGTCTCAGAAGGTGGATGGTAGGAGTTTTTCTGGCTCTTTGCTTAGTGCTGTGTAGCCTGTCCAGAGGTGCTGTTTGCAAGGTATCATTTTCAACTTTTATCTGACAGCAACTTTTGAAATAAGCAACAGATAAGTACTGTGCTGCTACCTGCCATTCCTACTCATGTTTCTGTAGGAAAGAATGTCATATCAGCTAAGGCTAGAGGCCAAGCCATACAGAGAGAAGGAGTTCAGACAGGGTAAGCCAGGTTCCCCAAATCCCAGAGCAGTGAAGTGGCACCAGAGCAACAAGCATTTCTGCTGCAAGAGGGCCTGAGGAACTGTTCTACACAGTGGAAGACATGGAATGAAAGAAAAATGGTGTTTAAATGGTTGTTTTCTGTCTTAGCTAGCCAGAAAAAGTTCTACAAGAAAGCACAGACACAGCTTTGATTTAGTTACTAGTCGGAAGGAAGCTGCAAAAACGCAGAAGCTTACGTTTTCAACCATATGGCTTCCAACCATACCAGTGAAAAGGTGGGTGTTCACAGTCAGGCCTGGGCTTGGGGAGCTCATTTGCTCTGCCATGTCCTCAAAGGGCCTCCCTTACCTGCCTGAGACAAGAAAAGTTCTGCTGCAGAAACACAAGAGGTCTGTTTGGGTACGAGCAGGCACATGTGAGCAGTGGGACAGGAAAACAAATACCCCGATTGGATCATAGGAAGAGAACAAGCCCTGCCTAAATTCTGTCTTGCATATATCGTTCTGCTAACATTTGCTAACAAATGTAGTAAAACTACATTTACAGTAGTTTTACTATTGTTCATCTGTAAATCAAGTTAAACTGTGCCAACCCTCCCCTAACACCATTTTCAGGTGTCATGCAGGTGGGTTTTTTTCAGCCTCTGGCATTTGAATTTAAAGAGAAAGATCACAGCAGTGCCTTAGAAATTGAAACAAGGACCAGGCTTTTACCTCAAGTTTATTTCTTAAAATCAAATCATGGCTCAACTGAAAGGGCCTTTCTGCTGACTGTAGTTTGAGACAGATAGAGAGTGTGATTGAATTTAATAGGAAGTTTAGTCATTTAATTTGGCATTGGGTTTGGTTCAAAGCCCTAGAAACTAGTAACTAACATCTAGTAGCATTTCTGTAATGGAAGGAGATAACTGGAAATCTGTCCAGCTTTTTTCTCAACCATAATAGCTATGTTCTATTTTCCAGGGGAAAAAAGCATTTTCTGATTAAGTCTTGCAAAGTGTTTTAATAGCTGCAGAGAAATCATCAAGCAGAAGAATGCTGGAGATGATGTGTAGAACTGTTCTAAATATGCAAGTGTTGTAACAAAAATTTTTATTGTGCTCTAAGCATTTCATACTTTCCATGTGAAATTCAGAATAGCAGAACAGTATTCTAACCGATTGTTCTGTGCATATTCATTTGTGCCTCCCAGTAAAGCTTTTGGACAGTCTTGAGGGTTAAAATTATTTGATAGAGATCAAACTATCTTCTTCTGCAATGAGGAAAGCAACCATTGCCTCCAACTGTAAACGCTCTATTACTTCTATGGTATTTAGGACACTAAAAGAAAAGAGCTCACAGAAAGGGGCCAGGGATTTTTAATGTCAACACAAGGGAATGTCATCATTTGTTTCCTTTCAGTTAAAATCTTCAAAAAAATAAAAAGCAAGTATTCATCGCTCTAATAACACCTTTTTCTAAAAAGGGGAAAATCATTCTACAGCTCCTTTGAAGTTATGCGAATATTATAAAAGAACCAAAAGCAAACCAACATAAACAGCAGAGTTAAGCTAATGTTAAATAGCAACTGATTTATTCTTAAACCCTATTTATTCCAACAAGATTCAGTAAGGATGTGTTCTATCCTTTAGGTATGCAGCAAAATCTGGGCATGGAGCTAAGACTGGGTATGAAAAGTTTTCAGGCTGGAAAACCTAAAATCCTACATGTAACTTCAAGCTTAACAGTTGGTAGGCAGAAAATATTTTTAACAAAATTCTGATCATTCTGTAGCAGAAAACTGTAATTCCCAAAACAAACATTAATGCTGTCCTTTTCTAACTAGATGAGAATCTCAAAATTTCACTTTAATTCTTGCCACAATTGTGGCACATAAATTAAATAAGTTACTAAAATCTCCCAGGCAGTAGCTTACAACTGTTAATGATATGTAATATTTTCTTTTTTTTCCTCTTTTTCTACTACTACTTAGTGACATATGGTTTTGTTTCTTCTGACCCCATACATGCCCTTTGCAGTATTTTTACAAACTCAGTATCAAAGTGTTTCCTCAGGAAAAAAAAAAAAAAAAAAAGCTGAATTTGGACATTCAGATTGCTGTAGCAACAACAGAGTAACAAGGCAGCAAGCATTGTCAAAACATATTTAATGACAGAATTCTTCAGAGAGCTTTGCAAGATCAAAAAAGACAAAAATTACTTGATGTTACAGTACCCTGTGGGACTTGATTTTTGTTTTAAATCAGGAAATATTGTTCCTGAAGAAACAGTGTATTGATTCATTAAATCTGTGATTTAAGAGTAGCTTTTAAAAATTGAAATGTAAATGGCTTTTTTTTTTTTTTTGTGGGTTAGGGGAGACTTGAGAGAAAATTATCTTCTAAGAGACTCTGCAATCATCAAAACATGACTGATTTGTAAAGCATTTAATTAAGAAACATTGGACATCTTAGTAGGAATGAGTGTTTTCTGCCAGGACTAGATGCAAAGCCATTCTAAACTACACAAAACAATTAATTTTCCAGAAAGGTACACCAGGGCAACAGCATCAGGCTGTCTGGTACTAAAAAGTAAGAAATACTAGAAAAGTCAAAAAACTACAAGAAAGCAAATCAAATCTTCAGTACAGATATTATAGATCAAAAACAACCAGGAAGCTAGACTATTTTTCAGATTTTTTACTGAAAAGAAGACACTTTAAGCCAGAAGTAGTTCTGTCTTGAAGCAACACAATTTGATTCAGTATTCATACAAAGACTATTCATACAAAGACCAAAGAACTTATTTTTGGAGCTATGTCTCCCGAAGACTCAAAAAACTATTGTCTAGGCAGTGAGCTGAGCTGTTAATTATCACAGAGCTGTTCCCAAATTGCTTCACGGCTCTGGTTTTAAGCATGTGAGTATGTGCCATGCCCACACTATGCTTCTTTCACTGCTAAATAAGAATAACCAAGGTCCTGTCTGCATGTGAACTTGCATTTGTACCTTCTATAAGAAAGACTAAGACTTGAGTGTCTGGTTTGTAGTTGTCTCACCCTCTAGTGGCAGAGAGGCCTTAGTTCTCAGGGATGAAGAAATGGGAGATGAGAGTGTTTTTCTCTAGTCAGCTGTGCTGTGTTGCCTATTTACAGCAAGTTGATAAAGAACTAAAATTGGTTTATTTGTTTATAAAGCTGCAGATCATTGCCTTCAATATGTGTCCATCACTTCTAACAGAGCAAAGCAAAATACGCTGATCTACAGAAGCTGAAATAAAGAAAAAGGTGCTAATGAAGGGTAGTTGCATGCTCAGTTACTCCTGCAGTTATGTGAAAAAATGTCAAAAGACTATTAAAGCCTTCCTGTACCACCACAATTAATAGTATTAGTATTATGCTACTGCCTGAAGACTAGGGTAGAAGCTCTATTTGCCCCTAAATTCAAATTCCATACTAAATTTTCATTTAAAAGCAGAAGACAGATACTAGATTATTTTTGTCCCCAGAAAGACTTAAAATCATAATGCAAAGTTTTTATAAAATAGAATGCTAACCAGATATTACATGAAAAAATAATACATCTCCTATCCTGCTTTTTTAGGGAGAAAAAAGTAACAAGGTTATTGAGTAGCTTTGGCTATCTTGTACCTTGCAGGCTTAGACCTTTGGTAACAGAATTAATTCAAACCTGGATCATTTAAGTTTTGTTATTGCTCTTTGGTATGTAGGGTTTAACCAAAGCTGAGAAAAGAAGGCTTGATCTTTTGCAAAGAACATATATGACATTGCCAGTACTTACTCATAGAGAGCCATTAAGTGAATTAAGAACTCTGGAGAAATTAATCAGCTATTAAGAAAGTCCTTTGGCCATATTTTGGAGGAGGATGTATGAAGTATAAACCACGGGGAGAAGTCGCTTACTTGGCAGTGTGCCAGCACATTTGTTAAACCATTTTTACCATTTTTAAAGAGTTTTTCGAAAGCATAATTCTCACTTGTAAATATGTTGTTGCCAATAATCATGTAAAGTTTAACATGTCAAATGAAGCTGTGATTTCTTATTTAATAATAAGAAGAGAATAGGGTGCATCATTCTAATTGCCTACATTCTCCGCTTACACTTGGTGTGATGTTCCTCCCACTCTGGCTTTTTGCAATTTAGCCAGACTTTGGCAAATTGGATTTTTTTTTCACATGCCAATACAAGATAAGTATTTCTCAAAATTAGGGTGCAGAAATCTACATCCAAAAATCCTGCTGACGTTGTAAATGAGAACTCCTCATACAGTGCAGAAAAGAAAACTTGCATATAACCGCATCTGTAGAACTATGAAGGATACATAGGCAGCACAAAGTGCCTTTATGGTTGTTCCAGTGGTTATACCATCTTCATCAAACAGCTACAGAGCAACATGAACAATTTTAAGGTTCACTATATCCAGAAAACCCAAATTGTAGAATTAGGATGAAAAATGGATTTAACTGTCCAAGCACCATACAATGCTAACACTACTATTTTAATACCAAGCATGCAAATTCATTCTTGCAGATACTGGCACACATTTGCAGTCATTTTGTAGATACAGTGATCAGCTGTGTCTTCAGAAAGACCTGGAGAAAGCAAACCTTCAGAGAGAATAGCTGACAGTCACCGGGTACAAGGTTTAGGATACGGAATGAATCTGTCTTCTTTGGTTACAAAGTCAAAGTTTAACCTATTACCACACAGCTGGTTGCAGTCATTGATGAATAAATCTGAAACTGTGCATCCTCTGTGTCACACCATATGACAACATAGGGTGCAAATGCTGCCTTGGGTACAGCCAGCTCACTTAACCTTCTGCCCTACATGCTCAATTCTTCTTCCATTTTCTTAGGTACTTTAAAAATGTCTAATAAAAATATTTTACGTAATATTTCCTTATGTATAGGTCTCAAAGCATAGCTAATGGGAAACAGATGACATCAGCACATACGAGCCAGCTCATTTTACATATATATATATAAGAAGTAGCTTTCAGAAAAGAGATGGAATTCTTGTAAGTGGGATTGGTTTAATTACACCAAAGACTTTGATCCTGTTCACAATTCCAATGTGAATTTGGGCAAAACTTCACTGAAATGATAAAATTACAGACAAAGATAAAATAAGAAAAAGTGTTTCAAGACCTAGAGCTGCAGCAGAACATCTCTGAGCAAAGAAGATATTATTAGACAGGTGATTAGAGTACATAGCTCATAGCTGTGTACCAGCCTACCACCCTTATTTACTGCAAAGTCCACATGGTCAGTATTCTGATCATATAAATAAGTCCATTAGAAAACAATAGTGCAATATCAGTACACAGGGAACAAACCATGTAGTGGTGTAACAATAATTTTATGCACATGTTAGATTTGTCATCATACTAAGCATTTTTAAGAAAGATTGGATTCCTGTTTCCCAGTACAGTACACTGGATTTCACTTTCACTACTATTACATTAATTAGTATATTAATTGCATTAATGGTAATACATGTGTTACAGTAGTAGCACAGAAATACCCACATCCCCCAGCCACCACTCCTTGCTCTTAAGGGCAATAGATAAACACCTGGTTAATGCCTGCTGCACTCTCTTTGCTGAATTTGAGGGTTACTGAAGATTATGTTTATTGATTCCAATCATATGCTCAGTGTGTGTAATGGCAAACTCTCACCTATTTCCCTTTCAAACATGGTGCAGTGCAAAATTGAGACACAGGAATGAGGATCATACAGACTACAGTTTGGAGTCTCTCATCTTGAAATGTGCTCTAGTGTAATAATTGCTTAACTTAGTTGAAGACAGGAGTGCAAGGTCACAGTTAGCTGACATTCATCACAAAGGAATTTACACATTGGACAGCACTATCTTCAAAGGAGCTGAGCTCATGAACCTTTCAGTTCATCACATGCCACTGTTTGTGTTTAGGTGTACAGCATGTGGCACTTCCTACTGGGGAAGACGTAGATATACTTACCTGTGTAGGCTACTATTGCTATTCTCCATTTTGATCTTAAACAATAGGGGATCAAAGTTCACCTTGGATTAGGCACAGGCGAAGTCTGTAGAGGATTCAAACCACACATTTTGAATTTCACCTGTACACACCACAGTGCAAACAGAACACTACAAAATGCCCATGTATTCTGCCTTCTGACATTGGTAACTAGTCAGTTACCTAAACAGTGTCACTCAGGAGGAAGAATAACAGCTTTCTGGAGAATGTAAAAAGACACCTCTCTGAACAGAGCTGCCATTAGCACTACAGGTGAAGAACCACCCTAGGACACACTCTGCTATTAGCCAGAGAGGGAACAGCAGCCTCTGTTCTGACACATGTCAGCATCAGCACTGAGCCAGGGAGCAGCGATGCGGATACCGGCATGTGTTCCCACCACTGCGTTTGCTCCTGCTGCATTTTACATTCAGAGCCATCTGACAGTCACCATACAGTGGGATTTATGATCTGAGCAAACTATAATCCTACTGAGGTGACCGTGTGGAACTGTGTGCAGAGCATGGAACCCAGTTCAATTCTGCTTCCCTTTCCTCTTCAGGCCCAGGCTGTTTCTTGCTTATCATTTTCATAGTTCAGACAAAAAGTAAAAACCCCAGTGCTTTGTATTTATACATTGGCAGTAAAACCCAAAATCTGGGCATGCTTTATTGCTATCTCTTTCTCTCATATTTATACTTTAAAGTTGTGCTGAATATTAAGTATCATAATTTGGAAGCATAGAAGAAATAACATCTGTTGTAACCTGAAATACCAAAAGTAGGCCTTTTCATTCCATGCCAGTCAGGAAACTAATAACATATGTGCAGAATGCATTCCATGTATGGCAATGACATATTTGCAAAATATTCAAATTCTAGTTTCATCCTTTGACCATTATTCCAATCGCTTCCGTTCATTCCAGTGCTAATTCCTAAACAAATGTAAGCAACTGACAACAAAAAAAGGCAAAATTCAGAAGCTATAGGGATATTTCACTAGTATTCTACTAACATACCTGAATATCTTTAAAATATTTTAGAAGGAAATAGAGTTGGTATGAATTATACACTAAACTCTGATTTTATTAATGCATGCCTCCAGCTGAGTCCAGTACTGCAAATAATCCCATTTAAATACATTTCAGTGGTATCACATGGGATAAGGAAGTTAAAGACATGCATAAATGTTTTCTCTATCAGCATCATAGCGTATGGATGCAAGTTGGAATTAGAAAGAGGATCCTAAATTAGTTTCCTCTGTCAGGGTTCTGCTGCCCATTATCATTACAGTAAGTTGCATGAAGACCAGTTTGGACCAGGTTTTGATCTAGGGAAAGGTGTCCCTGTATACGACAGCAGGGTTTGGGAGGGGATGAGCTTTAAGGTCCCTTCCAACCCAAACCATTCCATGATTCAAAAAGCAGTCTCTGGTGTCAGAGGGATGGATGCATCTATGAGGGAAGCAGCCTGCGGGCCTAGGGCAGCCACCACCCCTTGCATAGGGGACCAGGAGCTGATGACAGCTTTTATTTTCTAAGCAGCTTTAACAGATGTCCTTAGCTTTGTCTCTCCTGGGAGCAGAGGAACCCCAGCTGCAAAATGCAGCCCAAAGGGAAAAAGAAGAAAGAGCAAATTGTGAAGTATTCCTTTCTTACCAAAAGCCAACTGTGCCTGAGGATCTACAGGCAGCCTGGGATAGAAACAGACCATGCAACATTCCCACTGGAAGCAGGACCAGAAGTAGATGAGGCACAGCACAGCTGAAATGGGTGGTAAGGGCTCAGGTGAGGCTGCTCAGGGCTGAGTGCCCTTGGCACTGCACACTTGCCCTTGGGGCTCCTGCCATATAGGCCATGTAGGCCTAGATTAATAAATAAAAGTTGCTTGAGAAGAACAGTCAGGAGTACCCAGTGCAGGCAGTGCTGATAAGGCTGCTGGAGTGATCCTGCATGAGCTGGCTTTATACAGGCAGAAAGCAGAGGAAACACTGGTGTTCAAAAACACCCAGAAGAAAAGGAAAAAAGAGCAAAAGAATTTAGAGGATTCCGCTTGCTCAAAATAGGAGGTTTTCATAATGAAACATTACTTAATTTAATGGCAAAATTCTTTAGAAGCTCAAGAAAAAGGCCTTTGAAAACTAAGTGATTGAAGAGCCTGATTCCAAAAAATGGGTTTCCTTGTTACTTTTCTAAGGAAAACAGAAGGCCCACACATTTTAAAAATCTTCTGAACTGAATCTTAGTTCTGTAAAATTGTTTTTTCACTGATTAGTTTTCTACAGATCAGAAGGTCTAGTAGGCCATTATAAGATTAAGTTTCTCCTTCAGCACATCCAAATAAGGAAATCAAGAAAATTTAATCAAAAAGCTCCAGATTTCACCAGAATTCAGCACTCTGTTCTGGAAATATGATTAATTTAAACAGTTTGAATAGGTTCAAGAACACAAACATACTTCTGACCTCTCCAGTTTTAATTTGTTGGTGTTATAATACAAAGAGAAAAAAAAGATCTCAGAATTCTGATGTTATTTATAAACGTTCAGAGCACTACAAATCAGATAGTCTTTTAATTACACTATTTTAGAAATAATTTTTTTATTTAAAGAGCTTCTTGATTTTGATCCATCCACAACAAAAGCTGTCAAAATTAGTGTTTTGAGCCACTGATTATTTGCTGTCATGTTGGTGCTCTGTTACAGGTTAAATATAGAAGAAATTGATTGATTCCAGTCAATTCTAACATTTCTCTGTGTGTAGAGCAATTCTGGGCAGATAAACTATTTCTAATAGGTCATAATGAACAGCAACAGCTCTAAATTCTTAATTTACTACAGCCAGATTCACAGAAAGCATTGATTATTTGATTGTTTGATTATTAATGACAAAATGGGGTAGGAAATTATTTCAGCTATTGTAGTTACAGCTTGTCTGTGTAACCTCATATGTAAGAAGCAAGGCATCTTCAAATAATAAAGCAGAAAGAAAGCAGTAGTATCAGTCTTACAGACTGATATTCAGAGCCTCAAGGCAGCAGAATTTTGCATCAAATGTGCTAGCAGGCACATAAAAGGCACACAATCCCATTAATGTACTTTTCAGTGTTCATTTAACTTTCTTTTCTACAGTATATTCTTTCTTATAAAGTAAAAAATATTCTTCTGGACAGTAAGAAAAGAAAAGAAGAGGCATTGTCTAACACTTGTGGCTGCAGCCTGAGTAGTAATAATGCAAGTGTGTTTGCAGGTGAAAAATACCTCCAAGCTGGCAAGTTCATTACTTTCTAAACTGATCTGAACTGTCCCTATTGACACTACAGGCATGGCTCGCTATTGTGATGGGATACGTATTTGTTTGGTAAAGTTAATTATCCTCTATGAACTAAACAGAAATCATAAGCCTGCATATCTTTATGTCTAAAATATGATAGTAATCAGTGCTTTCAGCTTTCTTGATGTTGCATTTTGTTTTACTGATTTTAGGATATCGGGCAACAATTTTTCTATTTTTCTAAATAATTATTCTTAAAAAATTCTTTTTACAGATTGTTGTCTATCACATCTCAGTACAGGAATCAAAATGTGTGTGGCAAAGCAAGTTACTTGATCATTTACTCTCCGGTCATTCCAAATTCCTCAAAGGGAATGATGAAGTAAGGATTCATAGGAGGTTAAGTAAAAAACTACCACATCTCTCACAGTGACTGCCTGTATTTGCAACCTGCTACCATTTCTTAGCTTGAACTTTCCGTTATTATTTATTTCCTATATGCAGCAGCCTCACGGATTCAAAATGCTGTGTATCTGTTCAGTCTCAAAACCTCTATTGCAGTGTGTAACTGAAATACAACAGAGGAGCATATATAACTTTTACTATTTTGCAGTAAAATAGTTATTGACAGTATTTTTATCATCTGTTAAAGCCCAACTGGAAAACAGAGCAAACTGGAAAATAACACTGATTTTTCATCCAGCTAGATCTGACCTACTGTCTAGCCCTCTGCAACAGCAAATACGAGAAATTTCAAAGGATGCTTGTTCACAATTCCATTTCCAAAAACAGAAGCACACTTGAGCCAGAAACGAGTGAAGCTAAAAAAATCTATCATTTCTAATATTAATCGTATTAGTTAAAAATAGAATTGTCTGTATTTGATATAATTTGTTATGATAAAATCAGTCACAGTGGGGAGCACTTTACAGTAGCATGAAAGCCAGAAAATAAATGGTTGCAATAGATTTGTTTTTCTAGATATTACAGTAAAAACTGGCAAAATAACGTGTACACTTAGAGGTATAAAGCACTAGATTTGGGTTTTGGTCCAGAGTTA
>VYZS01093397.1:0-13740 GCA_013400695.1 Neodrepanis coruscans | reverse complement strand
TCTTTCTCTCTTTCTTTTTCTTTCTTTCTTTCTTTCTTTCTTTCTTTCTTTCTTTCTTTCTTTCTTTCTTTCTTTCTTTCTTTCTTTCTTTCTTTCTTTCTTTCTTTCTTTCTTTCTCTCTTTCATAATGCTACCCCTTCAATATGTTTGCTTTTTTTAATGAAGGGGATAGTTCTGTATCTTTTAAAAAATTTGGATTGTCTAGTGCCACTAGTCAAGTCAATCAGACCACAGTGTGCAGGACTGTCTCCAAACAGCATAGTGTTAAGAAAAATCAAACTTCAACGTCTCTAATCAGACATGGAGAAATAAAGTTGTCCTGGTTTTATTTTAATCGGTGNGTCTAGCCCTCTGCAACAGCAAATACGAGAAATTTCAAAGGATGCTTGTTCACAATTCCATTTCCAAAAACAGAAGCACACTTGAGCCAGAAACGAGTGAAGCTAAAAAAATCTATCATTTCTAATATTAATCGTATTAGTTAAAAATAGAATTGTCTGTATTTGATATAATTTGTTATGATAAAATCAGTCACAGTGGGGAGCACTTTACAGTAGCATGAAAGCCAGAAAATAAATGGTTGCAATAGATTTGTTTTTCTAGATATTACAGTAAAAACTGGCAAAATAACCTGTACACTTAGAGGTATAAAGCACTAGATTTGGGTTTTGGTCCAGAGTTATGAAAAAAAAAAAAAAAAGGCAAACAAACAAAACCCCAAACAAAAGTACAAACTTATAAAACCTACTCCAGAAGAATGTAAAGGAGTATCAGAACAAAGATTATGACAACTGCCTTTGCTGGAACATGTAAGCACGGAGAGTTGCTTCCTGTAGGTTTGAATGACTTAAATAAATATGAAAGTACTGGTTATCTGAAGGCAAGACAAGGATATGTATATAGGTATGTGTCGAGATAAGTCTATGTCAAGTGAGAAACGCAAAAGAATTGTTCAACATTGCAGAATAACTGAATAAAATCTCTGACACTGTAGTAGCTTCTGGAAATTCCAGCAGTATAATTTGGGTCCTGTATTTGGCTGAAGGAGGAAGAAATATTTTGAAGTCAATTTAATGCATGTGCCAGGTGCTTGGATTAGCAGCTCTGAAGGATGAAGTCCAAAGCACAGAGCAGCATTGCTGTCCTATATATTCTGTCTTGTTCTGAAGGTTATGCTTTCTTTAGAGACAAAAGTGTAATTTAATCTCCATGTTCATTCAGCTCCTGGCTCAAAGCCCACAGAATGAGAGAGAGAATATTTCACCAATTTCAGTGGGGTGCAGTGTCAGCCTTCTGGTCCTGCAAGCCATTTCCTCTGATGAATATTTCTGAGTAAGGTGTTCTAGGACTGCACAATTTGACTTCTTTTTCAAGACTAGCAGAGCAAAGAAATGCTGTGTCTAGACACAGACATGCAACCTCTAGAAAGACCCCCTACATGTTTCTCACTCACAAGAACACTGGAAACCTACATTTGTCTTGCATTCTCCCAAGTTTTGTCTGAANCCATTTTACCAGTATTTCACCAGGATTGTTTAATTAATTTATTTTTCTAAGTTAAATGAGGTGAAAAATGCAACACACAGACAAGTATCTAGACTATAAACCATTCTAGATAATAACTAACAAGGACTCTGTTAAGTAGTAAATCAGGAGGAGATACAAATTATTCTTCAGGAAGAAATACAACTTATTGCAGAATGCAGTGACTTACAAAACAAAAATTATAGTACATTTTTTTTTTTTTTCTTGATCCTAATCACCACCAAGTTCTTTAGTGATTGGAATAATTAATGTTTGTAATATTTTCCTGTGGACAACAGAGGGAAACCACATTGTGGCTGTGACATGAGTAACTGCTTTCCCAAATTTACTTACTTTCTGCAGTAATAAATACGCATAAGGCTCAGTTTAAGGATTTCACAATATACTTAAGTTTCTGATCAAGCTGATTTGAATTAAGTCCACCATGCTAACCTTTTCAATAGAACTTTACAGCATACTATAAAACTGTTGTTTAAACAATGCTTCCCATAATTACCACCAATAAATGATACCTTTTTATTGCCATTAGAACACTCTTAGTTACCGGTTTTCAGAAATTGCTGCAGTAACCTGTGCATAACTTTGTCTTATGTTGTTAATAATTGTATGGTTTTCTTTTTAAAATTCTTAAACTGGAAAAGTTTAACAAAACATGCAAAATGCTGAGGATACACGTAAGTGAAATATTTAATGTCCATCATTCATAAAAGTTACATTGTTTACATAGGGTTCATTAGTATATAATAAAAATGTCATCTTAATGAAAGATTTTCTGGAAAATCTTTTATATGTTAATTTGTTTAACATATGCTTTGGCTATACAGCTAAATAGGAATATATTTTTAAAAAATCTTTTTGCAAATAGTTGCTTAACAGTTACAAAACCTCATTACTAAGAATTGGTTATTGTTACACTTGCTTGTTGGCTGGTAAAAATCATTTGTGATTTGGACTGGGAATCTTAGAACCAACTTTCTGTAGCATACTTTCTTATTGCATAGTGACCATGTAAACAGCTCAGGGATCCACAAATTATATCCTTGTACTCTAAAAGTCATTGAAGATTTTACATACTGTACTGCTCGTGTTTTCTTATATTGATGAAGAATTTGGGGATTGTTTTATTGTTGATGCTGATGGGAATTTCTTTTTAAAACATGTCAACTTTATACAAGAAGTTAAAAAATTAAAAAGTTAACACCAAAGGAAGTAATTTTACACTGTGCAACAGTATTGCTACCTCATTCTTTTTGATTTTAGATATATAGCATATTAGAACTGCACTGTACTGCTTCTTTTCAAAAGGAAAGTTTAAATTATTTGGAACAATTAGCTATGTGTTTACATAAAGTTAACTATGTTTTCATCAAATAAAATGTTTATTAATGAAAGCTATCATACAAGAAACATCAAAGAGAAATTCATCATACAGAAATATACACTATATGTGACAGATGGAAAAGTGCATGCAGATTTTTGTCTCATTTAAAAAAAATTAATTCGGAAACAATAGTACTAAAGTTACTGGGTTTTGATTGCTATGATCTTGGATGAGTGAAAAGTTCTCTTTGAATTTACAAAAATCCATTTAACAGATATGACTAGTACACATTAGCAAGCAAGTGGAATGAATGCACTCAGATTTTATTTTACAAGTACTTGTGCTTGACAAATGTGATTTTTTTTTTCTTTTAAAGAAAAGGTTTCTTCGAATATGGGCTGGGTAGATTGCTGCCAGGTTGCTCTGGTTTTATACATAGTTTCTCTAAATTTGTTTTTGATACCACACAATTTGTTGAAGCCTTCAGTTCTGTTAATTAGACACCATAAAATAACATATGTTTTCTTAACATTCAGGAAATGACATCAAGTCTTTAATTTTTATTTTTTGGCTCAATAGATTTTTAAATGTATGATTATCATAACCTAATATTGTCTTTGTCTTCACTGCAGTGGATTTCCGATCAAACTTTTCCCCTTCTTTTAATACTTTAGGGAATTTTCAAACGTCGGGATGTTTGGCTGTAATGCCCCATGATTTGTTCTCCCTGAAAGAAATCATAGTGACAATTTATTAAACTACAGAGCAACCTGGCTTTTCGGGGTCTGCAATTCTATTTTGTGTTCAATATACCTAGCATTAAATCCTGATTCATTTCATTATACTATTTAGGTTATATTTGTCATGCAATTACTTTAGCTGCTAGTTTTCTGGCTTTTTGAGAAGTCTAAGACAGGGTATCAATATCAAATCAGTGGGGCATTACTTTGCATGTTTAAAAAAGGAGGTTAAAAGGCTAAAATCTAAATTGCACCAGCAGTAGCATATACATCGAATATGAAGAAATTGAAAACCTAAGAAGGAACCGTATTTTAAAATATTTAAAAGGCCGTGTTTCTGTGTTTAATACCAATTGTTCATAGGTACTGCAAAAGTAAAGAGACGCACTGGTACATGTAGACTTTAAATTTCTTCTAAAAAAGAAATAAACAGACAAAAAAGAATTAAAAAAAAAAAAAGCAACAAGGAAAAACTGATGGGAAATAAAACTCCTTAGATTCAAAATGGTTTATTCACACAAATTTAATAGGATATATCACAATTGTTTGGTCCATAAATATTTAGGGGAAATAGTTTCTATACAATGCATTTATCAATAAACAAAGAAACATGGACAATTTTGCTAGACCACTTACTGTACTATAAACACGAAGCTCAATATATAAGATTATTGGATTTATCAACTATATCTGAAAGAGTGCACAACTGCTTTCTATGACATGTTTGTCCCCTCTAACAGGATACACCATAAAAAGAGTTTCAGAAATAAGAGGTAAAACAGTACAAAACTAGTGAGGTGTCAAAAGGGCTTAAAACAGTTAATTTAACAAACAACACATATATCCTGATTTTTCACAAACTTACTCCCAAGGTATATCATAAGGCACATAGTAGAACTGAGTTTTAATTAGTCTACTTAATAAAGTAGATCTCTAGTACCATATATTGTTCTGTCAAAGAACAAAATTTATAAGTATCAATATTTTTACCTGTAAAAGTGTATTAATAAAGATCTCAGCCTTACCAAGGTCGTTTGGTCTGGTTAGTGGTAAATGCCCATAAGGTAATAGAAATAGGAAAAGTCAAGATTCAATATCCATAGAAGATGATAACCATACTTGCTAAATATATAATGGCAAACACACCTTTCTTCTATTACAGTGTTAACATCTCTTCCGTCATCTTTTTTTTAAAAATAAGCTACTTTTCTGTGCTAATTTTCTAAAAACCCTGAGCAAAAATTACAATAATGCACTTTAATGTGGGCAGTGAACTGTCAATATGTAACCACACATTTATACAGCCAAAAAGGACACCTTTAAAATATATTAAATAGCCACTTTGACCACCAAAGAGAGATTTGATGGTATCTAGAAAGTGGGGTATATGTGCAAAGTTATTCTTAACAATCCACTAAAAGCAAGACATAGATCTTGACTGGTTTTTGTTTGTTTTTGTTTCTGAAACTCTCCACAATCTAATTGGTGTTCAACTATAATAAAAGGATACAAATGAACATTCACCACTGCCCAGACCATTCAGACTTTTAGCTTAAATAAAACTAAAAAAAAAAGAAAGATCACTATTGTAAACTAAGAAATGTATTCAGATCAGCATCCACAAGGCTTCTGAGTTTATCGGCTTTGAAGTTATTCACTGCCAATTCCTGGTTTTGTATGATTTTTGCTAACAGTTTTTTCTTTTATACAAAGTTTAAAAAGTTAAAGTGTATGTTAGAGATATTAATGAACTAAAGATTTTAAGTTCCTGTGTTAAACAAAGTGTCTGATACAATCTTAGGAAACAGCTAAAGTAAATTCAAAATAGTAACGAATAAATTGTACTGAAATCATTTTTCTTAAACGTCTTAATAAATTATATTTTGCTTATTTCCATTTTCCCTGAAAAAAAAAAAAAAAGAAAGTAGGATTTATCGAAAATTTATTTTAATAATACACCTACATGCACCTTCTTGAAATTTATTTTTGTGCTCACTAAAGTAGCTGGGCAGCCTCCTTTGTGCTATGGCATCAAAACTATGTAGCAAACTGCAATTTTTATTTTTTTTAATTCCGAATCAGAGCTGCTTTGCAGACAAAAATTAAACCCTCTCCCTATGCAATATTTCAGATCAATAGCATTCCTCACCTGTATTATTATTCTGCTATTATTACTTTAATGATATCCTTACAGGAGTGAACTCATTCTGGAGGGGTTTTTCCAGGTCTTGCCTTCTTAATGTACAGGACACAAATTTGGAGACCAGCAGCCTGATTCTGCCGTCCTCACACACAAGCACTCTCATCACTGGGTCTCTCTCTCCAAGTCCTCCATCCAGGCACGGCTTTCAGTGGTGGCCAAGGACATTCCAGCTGGGTGGAGAACTGGCAGAGGAGTGTTTAGCTATCCCAGTGAGAATCCCCAGTGCTAAGGGAGGATCAGGCTTATGACTTATGCATTAGGAAAGAGCACTGGCACTTGCAGTCTGACCGTTTCAATGATTAGTTTAATTAATTTTGTATTTATTTTTCAATATTTAAAAAATAAAGCATACAAAACTTTTAGATGCATTATAAAAATAAAATTAAATTTAGAGTTTTTAAATGCTGTAAGTGAACACACAATCCTGAAGTAGCATTCTCTTGGGTATAATTAAACTGGGTTTTATCTGGTTATAAAGGAGGGAAAGAATCTTTTTTTTTTTTTTTTTTGGGAAAAAAAAAATTTTTTTCAAGGTTCTGAAAAAAAGNTCCTGAAGTAGCATTCTCTTGGGTATAATTAAACTGGGTTTTATCTGGTTATAAAGGAGGGAAAGAATCTTTTTTTTTTTTTGTGGTAACAATCAATATTTTTCAAGGTTCTGGAAATAAGTAACATACAATTTTAAGAGGCACTTATGAGAATGATTCATAACCTTCTCTTCAGTCATTTGATGAATTTAAAAAATTTGAGTACAATTTAACAACAATAAATGTTTGTTTATTATAGCAACATATTACTTCAAACTCATTTGCCAAGTGGCTGCAGATGCTACACATCAAGCTGTTTATCTTCCCAAATATTTGTGGGTTTGTTTGTTGTTGTTTTTTTAAAGGCTTGAAAATAATAATAATAATTATAATAATTATAATAATAATAATAATGAAGAGTAAGAATTAAAAAAAAAAATGAAATGTTAGAAAAGGTTCGTTAAGGTAGTTTGTGAGGGGCTCCCGGATTCGTGGCTGTCCAAGTTAGAGGTCACTGATGTCACTACAGTGATAGTGGGATTGGTCAGGTCTGTTAAAGTGGTCGCAGTGCCGGGTGGAGTGAGTGCGCCGCTGTCTGCTGAGGGCGGTGCCGGTAGTGAGGTGCCATCAGCTTTATCGACACCCCCATTCTCCTGCCGCAAAAGGTTCCTTCTGAATTTGGCTCTTGCGTTTTGAAACCAAACCTGCAAACCAATCCCAATTGATTTCTTTACCGATGCTTGTTTTGTTTTGCTTATTTTTGTCTTTGTTCTTGCTTTTAAGTCATTTTTGATGTTTGTTTTTGTGTGGCACATCCCCTAAGTCATTCTAAAGCTCTTCTTGCTACTGGTGGTACTGCCTCTCTCACAGGTGCCTCTCTGCCCAGTGCTACAGGTGCTGGAACATCACAGCCCAATGTGCAGCCCCCACAAGAGCAGCCCTAAGAAAAATCTGCTCACTCAATCACCCAATGAAAACAACTTTCTTGATGGCCAAGTAGTGTTTCTTGAGTTAGGTAGCTTTGTGGTCAAGACATGTGATAAAGATTGAGGCAAGGGGGGAATGAGCAGATTTTGCCAAGGCTGAAAGTTTGCCTTGATTATTTGAAAAGGCTGATGAGGAAGGAGAGGTAATTACACCGTCCCTATCATACAGATTGTTGATATGGGTCACCTAGTCTTTCTGTTCTGTAAGGTTCACTGAAAATGTTTTAGGTGACATGTAACACAGACAAGGAATTGCTGCTAATAGATTCTCCTTCTACCTTGGTTGCTGCCCTTCTTTGGCACTCTGCATATAATACACACCTCACTTCACTGAGCTAGCGCACACCATATAGGGCTTTGTAAACATAATTTGCTAGATTGTCCTTCATAGGGAAGTGACTTTTGACTATGTAGGCCCTTAACAGTTGTCTAACAAGCATTGAGAGAGGGAGCCATGTGGTCCTGGAGGATCATGTTGGTCAAAGCTTGCTTCAAACGTATTAGGGGATCTACTTAGTGAGGGGCCACATTAACTGCTTCTGGGGAGCACAAAGACTTCACCCAAAAATTAGTAAATTTGCTACCTCTACACTTAGTGAGGTCACCACAGAGAGACTACCAATCCAACCTACTGGGTTGCTAGACTCTGAAGATAGTTTCCTCATGTTGAGGATGCAGCTAATTATAAATCACACTTCTGTATTTAGCTGCCTTGGGGCAGTAAGGCATACATTCAGCACTCCTGCCATGTAGTTCCATACCTCTCTGCACACCCACTAGGGACACACCTAGCAAAAGTATTTCTATGTATACTGCTGTTGTTACACATAAGGGAAATGCTATTGACTAGCAGGGGTAGGGGATTATTCTGTCAAGCCTGTGATGTGGCTTCTTACCTGCAGAACTCTCTTGGTCAGGCCTGTTTTCTGGGCAAGCTGCTTGAGGTCCTTGGCATCTGGGTTGTGGTTGATAGCAAAGTAGGACTTCATGGTACGAAGCTGGTGGTGTTTGAAGGAGGTGCGCATGCGCTTTGTCTTCTGGGATGGGGGATAAGGCTGCTGGTCTCTGTCCAGGTGATCTGCCTCATTCTCATTACAACCTGTTCAATAAACAAAGTGGAAAAAGGAGTTAGTGGCCATGCATCATGTAGAATAAATGGACCAAGGCAAAAATCTTAAGTCACATAGTGTTTAGAAGGAAGCAGACAGGAAAGAAAGGAAGGAAGGGCTAAGATGGTACATGGATAAGCACAGATGTGATAATTAAATTAGACAAAAAAAGATCCAGAATATTATCATTTCTTATTTTTAAAACATGCTTTGTCTTCAGGCCTGTACCTACAAAGGGAAAATTTAAAAAGTTCTCTCTGCTTTGGCATTTATTTTCAACCAAGTCTTTTCCCTGTGGTGATGGTTTTGCTTTGGGCATTCAGAGTCATTTGAAATCTCATTCAGATTTTGAAATCTCACTCATTGAAACACCCTTAGCTTGAGAGAAGAATAAAGGTCAAACCAGCATTCTGAATGTTCCTGAGCTTTCCCCCAAATCACAAGCACCTATAAAAAGAGATGTACAGCAGGAAAGCTTGTTATGACAGTTCATCAAGAAAGCGTAAAATCTGGAGATTTTTGCTGATAAAATAAATGCTTTTGGACTCTGCCTGGGAGTTTATATGAATGGCTCAAAGACTTGCATCTGTAAAACATGTCTAGAAAGCAGTTGCATCAAGGCTTGATTCAGTCTCTCAATCCCAAACCCAATCAGTAGTAGCTCTTAGTTGATACAAGCAAACAGCTAGGAGCTCAAAACTTGAAAAGAGCTTCCTTGATTTCTCTGATTCAGGATTTTGAAAGGATCCGTGAAAGATAAAGTTGTTTCAGATTACACTTTTATGGGTGTGAATTGTATACAAGAGTTGCAGCTGTTTGGGAACAGTGGCACCATTAGTTCATATTGGGAAACAAATTAGCAAAAATAGTAAGAAATACATCTATATTTTTCTTTTCAGCTTAAATAGAAGGGCTAGCAATTTCTAGGATCTCATTTTATAAAGATAGCTCAGTGATACAGGAGAAAATTAATGGTGTCATCATAGCAGGGAGTGTTAATTAAAGAAGGGTTAATTGAATATGTTTCAGAATGTCTGTAAATTAAACCAAGTTTCATTAGTTGTTCTTTTGGACTTTTGAACTGCTTTCCAATAGTTACTAGATTGTTTACAAGGCTTGGCTTATCCCTACTCCTCATTTAAAAAGAGAGAGAGACAAGAAGAAAGAGGGAAAGCACACAATACAGAGAGACTGATGTCAGCAGTACTGAAAAGAGAGACAAAGCAACCTGAAACCAGAGAAATTAGAAATTAGAAAGTTTCTTGAAGATGTTTTCTCTTTTGAATTTTAAGACAAGTCAACATGAACAGATGCTGGTAAGACAACACTTTGACAGAAAATCAGGTGAATATTTAATTATAGCTAGCTTTGCATCTAGTCTTAGTAAGAAGTATATCTGCACTTTCAAACAAAGTAAGCTGGCACTTCTGAAAATATCAGGACTTGAAAGTTGCCTTAAAAACAATATCAGAGCAGATCTGGATTGTATTTACTACTTGTTTTCACAAGCAATCACACTGCCTTCAGTCAAACTGTGTGGGCAGTAACTTATGAGCTGTCATAGAGTACCAGAATTCAGTCCTCAGGTTTTACTTTAGACTTGCAAGCTGCTTGTTTGTGTTGTTTTCCTTGGGTTGCTCAGGTTTACAGCAGCAACACAAACTTCCTCAGGCTCCTCTGTCCTGTTACTGCCTGTGCTTCTGTACTCTATCTTCTTTTGTCTGTGATCTACTTTATTCTATTTTATTTTCAAGAGAAAATAGGAAGAAGGCTCCAAGTATTCTCAAGCAATCCTGGTTTATACAATGTTTACGGCTCTCTGTCTGTTTTACATGAGTGAAACAGTGTTATGTGGTTTGGCCACACTTAGAGTAGAGTTTTACACTATGACCTGGAGAACTAAAGAGAAGCAAAAAAAGTCAGGCAAGACATTATTGCTCATTTCTTTGCAGTGGGATTGGAGGGTTGTTTAATTTTTCTTTCAAAAAAACTAGAACATTTTGCTGCTTATTGCCAAGAATTCTTCAAGTGAAGTCTTCATCATTTTTCACACACACACACACATATAATGAAATAAAATAAACAGCTCTTTGAGCAACAGCTGTGTAAAATATTTTCCTAGGGAAATCTTCTTCACCATCTCATTTCTATAACCTGTGGGCTGTAAGTCAACACAGTTTCCCACAAAATACATATTAATTCTATGATATAAGAGGTAATATAGAAAAAACCTTTAATGTTTTAAGTACTTTTGAATAGTTTCTTCCATTTTTCACATTAATTCCAGACAGCTTACAGGTATGAATGACTTTTACCTCATAACATTTTGAGTTATTTATTATTGTGTTTCCACTTTAAAACCGAGGAGCTGAGAAACAGAAATTAAACTTCCAAACAAAATACAGAATAGAAAACTGTTGTGGATCCAGCAACAGGGTCTGATTTTCCATTCTGGCCCTGGGCTCAGCTCCCCTGAAACAAAATAGGGACACAAATCTGAGCCAGAGCTTGCCGGATGGCCCGTGAATACACACATGCTTATGCTCAGCTGGGTGAAATTGTTAGCTTCGTCGGAGTTTCGCTTTTAGAGGCCGAGTTCATTTTCCATAATGGCTTGGTACAAGGATATGGACACCCGCGGGTGTGACTATTTGGGTAGGACACGGCCTTGGCTTACTGGGGAGGTTAACCCCGTGGTGCCCACCCAAGGGAAAGCTCTGGCTGTCGCTGAGGAGCTGCGGGCACGGAGCGCGGTCTCCCTGCCCGGGTGCGCTGTACCGCGGAGCCCATGTGCGGGCCAGGGCTGTGCCCGGGGCCCCTCGGCTCTCCCGGCCCGGCCCGGGACACGGCGCGCCTGGGCTGCCTGTCCCGCTCCTCCCGACATTTAAATTTCTGTGCGATTCTTTCCCTTTTTGAATGATTATGTGCAAGAGCAGTTACTGAGTCACAGGGCAGGGAACGAAAACTGTATGTAGGAAAGTGACTGCCAATTAGTGAGAGGTTTTTGGTGGGTTTTTTTTCACTCAAGAAGAGATTTCGTCTACTGAAACTGATTTCGTAACTATTACACATTTGTTTCCTCCCCCTGGATCTGGAGCGCAGTGGGTCAACGGGCTGGAGTCGTTTGCACCGGATGCACGGTTTGGCTGCAAACTCTACTTTCTCGAGACCATGTGTCACCCCTGGACATTGCTAGATAGTACTTACTAAGAAAAAAAATAAAATCACGGCCCTAACAGAACAGATTTCTCAGCTATCTAGCCTGAGTCCAAAGCATCAGATTCAAGCGTTTGTTGATTTGTTGTTGTTGTTCTCTTTTCTCTCCGTTGCCTGGAGGATTCTGTGAGATCTCAATGCAATGAGATGTATTTTCATAATGGGTAGTGCTTCTTAATCTCATTTTAAGTCAGTGGTACATCTTATAAGACCCGTTGCTGTAAAGGAGGGAAGTTTTAAGAGTAGCACACGAAAACTATGTCAGCCTTGGCAAATAATGTCTCTCTTGAGTCCTGACCTAAAGTTTAAGTGATGTTTTACCCAATTCACAACACTTCATCTTTCCCTAATTTCTGGTCCTCATAATTGTCCCTAGTAATCCCTCCCTTTAGGAATGTGGGGATTCGGGTGATGGTGTGTGGACCTAGGATAGCACAGAGTGGGGCACGGGCGGACGGGAAATCCACCATTCGAAACCGGGGCTGAATGAATCCTGGCTGCGCTACAGGTTCCCTTTTCTTTAGCAGCTTTCAGGATTGATTGGAAGCCTCTTCGTAGCCAGGGATTCCAATGTCATCTTCAATTAACAAGGAACAATTAGCGCAGTGATTACCCTGGCTCCAAGGTCTACGCATCAGAGGAGATGAAATCGCCTTGCACAGCTCCCTGGTTCCCAGCTAAAGCCTGTTTCACGAGCGGCCCCAGAGGAGGTGCCGGGGGAGGGATGGGGAGGGCAGGGGGGCGGTGGAGGATTCCTTATGGATCTCAGTGGCAGCGGGTTAAACTTGGTGGAGGGGAGAGAGCTCCGGGGCGACAGCGGTGCACTGTTATCGACCCGCGATTGTCGGAAAGGGAGGCCCTGACCCCTGTCCCGGTTCCCCGGTGAAGCCAGCGGTTCTCAGCCCTGGGGCTCCCTGCCTGGAACGGCTGGGGGCTCCTTGGGGAAGCACCTTGCACCACTCTTGCTTCCCACATCTTTCTTTCCTCGTTACCGTCCATCATAAGCTTAAGTTTCGCTAAAGTAATTTTGAAGTCAGGAGTTTGCTAATTCGCATTTACCCTTACTGCTTTTATCCTCTGTCTAATGAAACTCTGCCTCGACTTCTTGATCGTACCTGAAACTCCTTCGCCCCTGGCCACTATCACTGTCTGTTTATACACGGTTTGGGTACTTAAGTGACTGGAGTTAGGGAAGACATTTAATACAGGGAACACTTGCTCTTCTACTCTTCAGAGAACAGAAACCATTCTCCTTAATTACATTTGTTGGGGTTTAGTTACATGAAACAACATTTATTCGTTGACCTCTTGTATAGTTTGGTCGTTTATGTGCCAGTAAAACAGAATTACTCAGCCTGAAGAATTAATCACTATAAATTGAGTATCTAAACTGAGTTATGTGCATACTATATTGGCATTACAGGAGCCATATACTATAACTTTTATTTTATATTTTCTGATTCATTTGGGGTTTTTTCTAATTTGAAGTTTAAGTGGTAAATACTTTCGGCTAATCAAATATAAATAATGATAGCAGTATCTCTGAGAGTCCTATAGAGAAAGAGCTATGTGGTTTTGGCGTTAGGTTTTTTTAATTTTTCTTTTTTTTTTTTTTTTTTTTTTTTTTTTTCCTTACCCTGGGAAGTGGCTAAGTTTGGGTGTTTGACATTAATAGGCAAAGACAGCCTTTGAGGAAGGCTGCTGTTAGCTTTCCTGCAAAACGCTCCAACCCTCAGAGGGCTGTTTGTTTGATTTTCCAATGGTTAAGCAAGATTTGGCCTGGCTGAGTTACTCACGCACTACCTAGCTGAGGGGAAGCCCGAGAACGCTCTGTTCGGGGGAGCAGGAGGCAGGCTCGGCGTGTATTTCCCACCTGAGTTGTAGCTGACGATGTCCACTCCCAAGGCAGGGCTCTTTCGTTTCCTGGGCCTCCCCTTCTGGACCGTGCCAGTGCCGTTGAAGTAAGGCAGAGCCAGCCCTCCGGTCTTGGCAGCCAGCTCAGTGTAACTCAGCTGAGGTGGGTATTCTCCTTGCAAAAGGGACTCGAAGTGGGCCCTGCAGTAAACCAGGTTGTCCTTCATGCCAAAGTGATC